>CAJHQQ010005073.1:0-20821 GCA_905132885.1 Moricandia moricandioides | reverse complement strand
TACAGACAGGTCGCTTTCTCTCTGAAGACTCTGTGCCCTAGACAGTTGGACTCTTCCCCTATTGTTTATTCTTATTCCTGGATACCTCTTTATTTATTATTTTCCTAAGATATTTGTCTCCCTATTTATGTAATGGTTCCTGGAACCAAGACAAGCAAGTTGAATAAACAATTCACTTCTCTATTCTCTGCCTCTCTCTCTCTCTCTCTCTCTCTCTCTCTCTCTCTCTCTCTCTCTCTCTCTCACGAAATTCCTTCTCTCTCTTGCTGTTCTTCATGTTCTTGAGCAAGTTCATCATGTTTCCAGTCTAATCTCTCCTATATTCTCTAAAAATCACAAAGACAGCCTTAAGATGATCCAAATGCTCTTCTAAGTTCTTGCTATATACTAAGATGTCATCAAAGTATACTACAACAGAAATGCCTATGAATGATCTAAGCACATGATTCATTAACCTCATGAATGTACTAGGTGCATTGGTTAATCCAAATGGCATAACTAACCACTCATATAATCCATGCTTAGTTTTAAATGCAGTTTTCCATTCATCTCCTTCTTTCATCCTAATCTGATGATAACCACTTTTTAAATCTATCTTAGAAAAGATGCAAGAACCATGTAATTCATCAAGCATATCATCAAGTCTAGGGATAGGGTGGCGATACTTCACTGTGATGTTGTTGATTGATCTACAATCAACACACATACGCCATGTACCATCCTTCTTAGGCACTAGGAGTACTGTGGGCACAGCACATGGGCTCAAACTCTCTCGGGATATTGCCCTTCTCCATGAGTTCTTCCACTTTGTCTTTGCAACTCCTTGGTCTCAACCGGATTGCTTCTATATGCTGGACGGTGTTGGAAGTGTTGATCCTGGCACAAAGTCTATCTGGTGCTCAATCCCTCTCAATGGTGGTAAACCAATGGGATTGTCCTGCTGGAAACACATCTTGGAACTCCTGTAAAAGAGAAACCATCTCACTCGGATACACCGGTGTAGGGGTCAGTTAAGTTCAATAGAGTCTCCTTAACACAAGTAATATAGCTGATTGTTTAGAGTTGAGAGTTCTTTGATATCACCCATGTTTGCATAGAAGTTTGGCTGCTTTAGTTCCAGCCGGTTTTAGATCAATCTCCTTCTTCTTTTGGAGTTGAACTTGATCTTGTTGCACTTCCTTGGGTGTCAAGGGAACCAGAGTAGTCTTCTTGCCCTTGAACAGAAAGGAATGCTTGTTGGTGAAGCCATCATGGATCACACGCCTATCAGATTGCCATGGCCTTCCAAGGAGTATGTGACCAGCTTGCATTGGCAACACATCACACAAGACTTCATGCTTCATATCTCCCAATGGATAAGGGGATAAAACTTGACTTGAGACCTTCATGGTGCCTTCTTCATTCAGCCATTGCAACCGGTATGGCTTGGGATGCTTTTTGAACCTTCAATCCCAACTTCTGGACCATTGTCTCACTCGCAGCATTCACACAACTTCCTCCATCTACAATGAGGCTGCACACTTTTCCTTGGACCAAGCACCGGGTGTAGAAGAGGTTCTCACGCTGCTCTAGCTCCTCAGCCTTGTTTTGCAAGCTTAGAAGTCTTCTTGCTACTAAAAGCTTCCCCTGGACTGGTCCTTCTTCAAGCTCTTCCTCAGTGTCTTCTTGGTCAGACTCGGTGTTGTCTTCTCCTGAGGTGTACTCTCCATCTTCTCGCAAGAACATGACTCTCTTGTTGGTACACTCATTGGCATAGTGTCCTCTTCCTTGGCACTTGAAGCACTTGACATCACGAGCTCTGGAACTAGATGCCTCAACCTTGCCCTTGCCCTTGTCAAGAGCACTGATCGGTTTGGCCTCTTCTCTTGGATAGGACTTGTTGTCCTTTTGGAATGGTTTAGACTCCTTAGCATAAGGTGTCTTCTCTTCTTTGTGGTGTAACCGGTTGGAGCCATACTGATTGCGTGAGGGTCCTCTCCTCTTGAGTTGTTGCTCAACAAGGATAGCCTTGTGTAGCATCTCTTCTAGCTCCACATAATGTTGCATCTCAACATTGTCTTGTATCTCTCGGTTTAAGCCACAAAGGAACCTTGACATGGTTGCTTCTCTATCCTCTGATATGTTGGCCCTCAACATAAGCAACTCCATCTCTTGGTAATACTCCTCCACTGATCTTGAACCTTGTGTAAGCTTCCTCAACCGGTGGTGCAAGTCTCTAAGGTAATGGCTTGGAACAAACCTCTTGCGCATGATTGACTTCATCTCTGTCCAAGTCTCAACCGGTTCCTCTCCATTCCTTCTACGAGTTGTGAGGTATTGATCCCACCAACTCAAGGCATAGTCATAGAACTCAGTGGCAGCAATTTGAATCTTCTTGTGGTTGGTGTATTGCTTGCACTGGAAGACTAACTCAATCTTCTTCTCCCACTCAAGGTATGCATCCGGATCAGCCTTGCCATGGAATGGGGGTATTTTGATCTTCAAACCAGCAAGATCATCACCTTGATTCACTCTTCTCTCATGGGCACGTCTAGGTCTTCTTGAGGATGAGCTGAGGTGATCATACTCGTCATCAGTCTCCTCATAACCATCATGCTCTTGGCGAGTGGTTTGGCGATGTGCTTGGTGTGCCGCTTGTGGTCTCTCTTCTCTCCTAGTCTCTTGGTTTGGTAAGTGACTAGTAGCTCTCCTTATGTCTTCTCTCAGTTCTCTCCTGATGTCATTGAGGTTGGTCCTCATCATCTCGGTCATGGTTGCCACCATACTTTGGTTAAGTTGATTGGTCATTGCTTCCATGAGGAGTTTGTTTCTCCTGACGAGTTCGGCCTCTTCCTCAGACTCGGACACCATTGTGCCTGCTTATAAACAAACAAGACAACCAGTAAAAAGTTCTAGGGAAGAAGACAAGCAAAAAGGAAAAGAAAAACAAGTAAAAAGGAAAAGCAAAGAATCGTACAATGCAAGACAAAGTGAAATGGAAATCGCCTAAGAAAAGGAAATCGGTTCAAGCAAAAATGGAATAGCTTCTAATCTTTTTCCTAAACTCTTCTAAGCTTTCCTAGCAACCTAATAAGCTTCTCTTACTCGTGTTCTAGGGGATAAACAACTCAGAGCAAGACACAAAACAATCGACAAGCAAAGGTATGCGGCTTAGGGTTTTTCTCTCACTAGGGTTTCCGGATGAATCAAATAAGGAAAGTTTAAAATTCTTGTCTAAACTTTCATGCAGTCACGAGCAGCCCTAAGGTAAAAGAGTTCTAATGCTTATTCAAGTTAATTTAGATTGAACACGGATTGAATAACAAAAGAACACAACCGGGAAACACAAGATGCTACACGGATGCGATTGACAAAAGTAAACAAGAAATCAACAAGAAACAAAAACAAAGAGAGAACGAGTACTTCCCAACCAAAGTTGCTCTGATACCACTTGATGCGTCCCTAGGATGCTCTTTGGTTGATGGGAATGGATAATCCTTGCAAGAACGAATCTAAAGACTCAAGTCCTTCAAGGCGTGTGGATCGGATGGTGACACAAGAGGGATGAATGAACTCTTGATACTCCTAGATGAATGGTTTGGATATTACACACCAAACTAAGCACCCTTAACTCTGGATATGACACACCAGAACTCGGCACACTTCTTTTAGAGAGAGAGAGAGCCGCAAAAGATGAATGACTTCAATAGAAAAAGGTTGCGTGAGTACAATAGGGCATAAGGGACCCTTTAAATAAGAAACCAGAGACATGCCTCTAGGGTTTCGACAATGATTCAAAAAAAGGAAAGAAATAAAAACTATAGTCTAAAGTTTAAAATGAAATAACAAGTAACTTCTATTAGACTTGGACCGAGTGTAGCACTTAGGTGATTTGTAGACATGTTGTGGCCTCGTTAAAAACCTTCCTCCTGGAAAACCTCGTGGGACAAAACCAAAAGCAAGGAAAAGAGCACGCACTCCATGTCTGCCTAGACACTACCTCAGTTTGGTGTAGAGATGGCTTGAATGGTGATCAAGACATCTCGGATCAAACCTTGTCCAAGACCTTCTTGTTGTGGATGTGAAGTGAGTAATCCAACAACATTCTCCTTGAGCTTCTTGACTCTGGAACGAGTCATGGGACCTTCAGAAATGGTTAGAGCATCCTCATCAAATGGTTGATGCATTGTGGCTTCATGTTGCTCATCTAACCTCTCCCCATTGTCTTCCTTAGTGATCCGGTCCATGATCACATCAACAGGATCACCCGATTTGTAGAACCCATAACTCTTTCATCTGAGAAGATTTGGACATGCTTCCAATTCGACGTGATGCCCTGATGAATTAAGTTTCTAATGCAGTTTGTTTCGTGGCCTAAATTACTTTGGTTGATGAGATATGATCCACGGACTGATCCTATGTCAAAGCTGGCGGCTAGACAGCTTCTAAGGTTTCTTTGTTGCAGCTCCAACTTAGTCAGGAACCCATCATCTTTATAGCCTCTCTTTTCAAAAATTCTAGACTTGAAAACATTTTGACCTTGAGTGCATTGCTTTTGAATCTGATGGAGACTGATTGTATCTGGTGGCTTTTCTTTGATTTGAGAAGACGACATGAGTTCTTTTCCTGATCCAGTGATCACTTCACCAATCTTTCCAGTGACTCCTCTATCTCCCATCATGATCTGATAATCTCTGCAGTAGTACTGAAGCTGATGCATATCTGGTGGCTTCCATATCTTGATATGGTCAAGAATCAAGGCCTTTTGATCAACTCCCAACTCCTTATGATCCAAACTGATTCTAGCACGAACAGAGCACTCTTCAAGAATGATAAGTATGCTATCATATGCTCCAGGTCTCCATGAGTAGGTCTGTAACCTTCCAGCACAATCAGATAGAAGTTTCCCTTGGAAATGATCCAAACCGGCATGTTTTGCAAAATTAGCAATATCTTGATGATTAGGTGGCCATTTGCTGTGGTTTCTGGCTTGTTGGATCCATGACAGAGCGGGTGACATTCTCCAATTTGTTTCAGAGTGAAATTCTTGCTGAGCTGAGACGTGCCACACTATATCTTCAGAGGGTGAGAAATCAATAAAAACAGAATTTTCTGAAGCTGGTTTCTTCTCAATCAATTGAATCTTGTTCCTGTGATTCCACAACTCTCCTCCAGGTTCAAATACATCATTCTTCATGCCCATTTCGTGTCTTGGAAGCTCCATTTCTCTGGTCTTGTTCCAAACAAAAGGACTGATCAGAAAGGTACCAAATAAAGCCTTTTGGAAATCACATGGATCAAAGACAATCAGTTGCATCATTCCTTGATATGCTTGTGGTTCCTTGGGTGTCTCCTCTGCTACCATGTCTTGTTTGAAGGGAACGATGACGTTCTGACCAGGCTGCTCTTCTTTATGTAAGATAGGTGACGTTGCTTTGTCTCGTTCTTCTTGAATAGGTGCAGCTGATTCCGGTTCTGCCAGTTTGAGTTCTGAGACAGTAGTAACTGGTTCTTGATGCTTCTTTGCAATGGATGAGCGTGTTGTGTTGGTCCTCATGAACTGCTTCACCACATCCATACCCACTTGAGTTAGCTTCTTTATCTCCTCCTCACTGAACCAGCTTGTCGTGTGGCTAGATAATCCAATAACACTAGTTGAACTTGATTTCACACTGCCTTGTTGTTTCTGAACTGAGTTTGCAGAGCATGGCTTTGTCTCAGATAGTTGTTTTCGAAGTACTTCCTTGTGGTACTGTCTTGGAACATACTCTGTACGCATCAAAGCTCTCAGCTTACGCCATGTTTCTACTGGTTCTTTTCTGTCAAGTCTTCTGGACTTTACCAATTGATTCCACCAGCTTAAGGCATAACCACAAAACTCAACAGTAGCCATTTGAACCTTCTTTCTTTCAGTATTGTGTTGACAACTGAAAATCAATTCCATCTTCTCTTCCCACTTCACATATGTAGCAGGGTCATCTTTGCCATGGAAAGGAGGGATTTTCAGCTCTTGATCAGCAAAATTATCTCTGTGATTGCCTTTGCTTTCATGATCACGCCTTTGTCTCCTCTCAATGCTTCTAGGCGCATGACTCTGTCCAGTAGTTTGTTGTAGTTCCTGTCTAAACTCCTGAAAAAAATTATCAAGGCTGGCTTTCATCTTCTGCTGCAGCTGATCATTCATAACCTTAAGTAACAGTTTTTCATCCTTAGTGATTCTCCCTTTTGATCTCCTGCCATGGTACCTGAGACACAAGAAAGAACACAACCAGTAACAAGTTCTACAGAAACAAATAATTAACTTGCAAACAGAGAAAGAGAGATTCAAAACGAAATTCAAAACTAAATAAAACAAGTTGATAATCAGAAACAGTTTGATAATCAGAAGCAAATAACCAACAAAAGGATCGATCAATTTTAAAACCAAGCAGAAACAAATCAGTTGAATTCAAAACAGAACAGAGAGAGATCACGAAAATTAGCTTCAGTTTCAGGCTGGGATTTATTAAAAATCAGAAAAGAACAAATTCACAACAGCAGAAACAGATCGATTGTTCTTAACCCTAATCAGTTTCAGATCAAAAAGACAAATCAATAACTTTCTCTGCAAGGATCTGAAGAGTCTAAACACAGAAACAAGATCAGTGAACCCTATTTTATCAGATTTCGACACACAGAACACAGATCAACACGAAATCAAATAGAATATGAAAAGACAAATCGAAAATCAGAGAGAAAGATGAACACTTCCCTTCCAGAGTTGCTCTGATACCACTTGATAAGATCCTAGGATGCTCTCTGGAACAGATGGGATAATCCTTGCAGAAACGAATCAAAAAGACTCAAGTTTCTCAAGGCATGTGGATCGATGGATGATTCAAAGAGTTGCGGAATGGCTCCTTGACACTTCTAGATGGCTAGATCGGATATTACACACCAACTTAGACACCTAAGGGGCTGCTGGATATTACACACCAACAAGAGAATTGCTCAGAGAGAATTCACAAATAAGAACACAAGTTTTTGACTGAAAAGATGATGCCTCTTATTAGATTTCGACCAGATATATAAAGGGAGAGACTTGTACATGCACAAGCTCTCGAAAATGCAAGAGGAATAAAGACATAGGCTCCTCTTGGAAACACACAAAGACTGAAGTTTGAAAATAACATAAAAACTTAAAAATATAAAATATCATAAGGTTCTTTATGTGTAGGTCCGAGATCATCTTCTAGGTGATATGTGAAGTAGTCTTGTGGCCTCGTTAAAAACCTTCCTCCAGAAAACCACGTGGGACAAAACCGGAAGAGAGGAAAAGAGCACACACAATCCTACTTGCCTAGATGATGATCAGCTTGAAGATGGGGTAGCTTGAATGGTGATGAGTGTGTCTTGATTGATCAAGCTTCGACCAAGACCAATGTATTCTTCTTGTATCAATGCATTCTTCAATGTTGCATCCTCAGCTACTAGCTCTTCAGGTTCAGGTTCATGCTTCCATTCTTTGGTGCTTTCCATGATCACATCAGCTGAGGCTGATGCAATGGTTAAGAATGACACTTGGTATGAGAGTGAGCTGCCAAGAGGGAAGAAGGCAGTGTCTAGTAGGTGGATCTTCACAATTAAGTACCTAGCAAATGGGAAGGTGGATAGAAAGAAGACCAGATTGGTTGCTAGAGGATTTAATCAGACTTATGGTGAAGATTACCTAGACACTTTTGCTCCAGTTGCAAAGCTTCACACCATCAGGATAGTATTGTCAGTGGCAGTGAACTTGGAATGGGATCTTTGGCAAATGGATGTAAAGAATGCATTCCTTCAAGGAGAACTTGAAGATGAAGTCTACATGTATCCTCCACCTAGTTTGGAACATTTGGTGAAGAAAGGAAACGTTCTAAGGTTGAGGAAAGCTATATATGGTCTTAAGCAGTCACCAAGAGCATGGTACAACAAACTCAGCACCACCTTGAATGGGAGAGGCTTCAAAAGGTCTGAACTCGACCACACCCTCTTCACTCTCATTACATCCTCAGGTATAGTTGTCCTCCTAGTATATGTTGATGATATCATCATTACTGGAAGTGACAAGGCAGGTATACAATCTACTAAAGACTATCTAAAATCTGTCTTTGAAATTAAAGATTTGGGGGAGATGAAATACTTTCTTGGAATTGAGTTATGTAGGTCTAAGGAAGGTTTATTTCTGTCCCAAAGAAAGTATACACTTGATCTTTTGAAAGATGCAGGGATGTATGGAGGGAAGACATCTAGAACTCCTCTTGAAGATGGATATAAAGTGCCACGTGAGGGGGAGATTGAAGATAGTCCACCATTTCAAGATTCCAAGCTTTACAGAAAGCTTGTTGGTAAGTTAATTTACTTAACCATAACAAGACCTGATATATGCTTTGCTGTGAATCAGGTGAGTCAACATATGCAAGCCCCAAAGGAGCATCACTGGAACATGGTGAAGAGATTGCTCATGTACCTGAATGGATCAATCAACCAAGGAGTTTGGATGGGTTGCAACAAGAGTACTGAAGTGGTAGGGTACTGTGATGCTGATTGGGCTGGGGATAGGATGGATAGAAAGTCCACAACCGGTTATTGCACATTCATTGGAGGGAATCTGGTCACTTGGAAGAGCAAGAAGCAAAAGGTGGTGTCATGCTCAAGCGCAGAAGCTGAATATAGAGCCATGCTGAAGCTGACAAATGAGTTAGTTTGGATGAAGGGCATACTGAAGCACTTGGGGGTTGATCAAGACACGCCTATGACCATGCATTGTGACAACCAAGCTGCCATCCACATTGCCTCCAACTCGGTGTTCCATGAAAGAACAAAGCACATTGAAGTGGATTGCCACAAGGTGAGGCAAATGATTGCATCCGGGGACATCTTACCTTGCTACACAAGGAGTGAGGATCAACTAGCTGATGTGTTTACCAAGGCAGCCAGACAGAAGACCATTGAGTCCATTCACACGAGGTTAGGACTCATTGATCTCACCAGAAGGAGCTGAGCCCCTTTGTCATGAGGTCTTTACTCTTTTCCTTGTCAAGGTTTTATCCCTAAGGAGGGTTTTTCTTTGATAAGGTTTTTAATGAGGAAGATCTCATGGCATCCAAGCTTGACTGATTCCCATAGTCAAGCTTGAGGGGGAGTGTTGAATAAGCTGATTAATGATAAAGGAAGCATAGAGGATTTGGGAGGATTTGAGTTTGGGGTGTCCGTACAATTGGCCGTACAAAGGCCGTACAATGGCCGTACACCCAAACTTACCTTGAAGATGAAGTTACCCGGGGAAGAGGTTAATCGACCAAGAGTTACCTTGATCACTTACCACGCGGGAAGCTTGACCAAAAGGATAAGAGAGGCGCGTCTCTGACAGGCTGGCTCGTGGCTGGAAGAGCATCTGGTCAAGATCCCTTTGGCATCAAACGTGTGGAGCTTCTGGTCCAAGCATTTCAAATAGACGCTCCTCCCCGGCTTGACCACACATGCTTTTGGTCTTTGTTAACGTTGAAACCTTATCCTAATCTCCTCTATATATTGTAAAGCTTGCTTATCATTAATCATAACGAGTATTTTCAGTCTCTCTCTTGTTTATCTCTCTACACTCTCTCATGGTTTCTCTTAAGTCTACCCGGATCTCTCTTCATTTTCTTGTCTAAGTCTCTCTATTCTCTCGATCCTTCACTCTTTCTTTTGTTTATACTCAAGTTTCTCTCAAGATTTCAAGGAACACTCCTGCGTGCATTCATTAGAAAGAACTTAAGGACATGGGAAGAATACTTACCACATTGTGAATTTGCATACAATCATGCTATGCATTCTGCTTTTAAGTATTCACCTTTTGAGATTGTTTATGGGTTCAATCCCACCTCTCCTTTGGATCTAATGCCTTTGCCTGAGTGTGAAAGGATAAGTCTAGATGGCAAGAAGAAAGCAGAGATGGTCCAACAGATTCATGAGAAGGCTAGACAAAACATTGAGCAGAAGACCAAGCTTTATGAGAAGCAAGCAAACAAGGGGAGATGTGTGAGGACCTTTGAAGTTGGTGACCAAGTTTGGTTGCACCTGAGGAAGGATAGGTTCCCCAACGAGAGGAAGTCCAAGCTGATGCCAAGGGTTGATGGACCCTTTGAGATCATCCACAAGATCAATGACAATGCCTACAAACTTGATCTCCAAGGTAAGTATGATGTATCAAATAGCTTCAATGTCACTGACTTGGCTCCTTTTGCTTTAGATGAACCTGATTTGAGGACAAATCCTTTTCAAGAGGGAGGGGATGATGTGATCATGGACCGGATCACTAAGGAGAACAAGGAGAGTCTAGATGAGCCACATGAAGCCACATTGCATCAACAACTTGGTGATGATGCTCTAGCCATTCCTGAAGGTCCCATGACTCGTTCCAGAGTCAAGAAGCTTAAGGAGAATGTTGTTGGATTACTCACTTCACATCCACAACAAGAAAGTCTTGGACAAAGTCTGATCCGAGATGTCTTGATCACCATTCAAGCCATCTCTACATCAAACTGAGTTAGTGTCTAGGCAAGACATGGGGTGCGTGCTCTTTTCCTTGCTTTTGGTTTTGTCCCATGAGGTTTTCCGGAGGAAGGTTTTTAACGAGGCCACAACTTGTCTTCACATCACTTAGGCCCTATCTCGGTCCAAGGCTAAAAGAAGTTACATTTTTATTTCATTTTAAGCTTATGTTAAACTTAGACTATAGTTTCCTTTCTTTCCTTTTCTTGCTTAATGTCGAAACCCTAGAGAGCATGTTCTCTGGTTTCTTATTTAAAGGGTTCTCTACACCCTCTTGTACTCATCCAGCTTTTTAATAAACAAGTTTCTTTCTCCTTGACGGCTCTCTCTCTAGAAAGTGTGTCGATTTCTGGTGTGTAGTATCCAGAGATCTAAGGGTGTTTAGTTTGGTGTGTCATATCCAAGTTATTCATCTAGGAGTATCAAGAGATCATCCATCCCTCTTGTGTCACCATTCAATCCACACGCCTTGAAGAACTTGAGTCTCTGATTCGTTCTTGCAAGGATCTATCCATTCCCATCAACCAAAGAGCATCCTAGGGACGCATCACTCAATATCATTGGACTTATGATGAAGAAGTTATCCCACTTTTAACCGTAGTGATTCTAGTTTACCCTGTTTTGAGATTTGGCAATTTCTTCTTGATACAAATAAAACCAGAATGAATCACGATGTAAGAAACTTGATCTGGACTCATAAATCAGTTTAGAATCATCCTGAAGTTGAATCAATATTATTGGACTTATGATGAAAAAGTTATCCCACTTTTAACCGAAGTGATTCCAGTTTACCATGTTTGGAGATTTGGGAATTTATTCTTGATACTAATAAAACCAGAATGAATCACGATGTAAGAAGCTTGATTTGCACTCATTAATCAGTGTAGAATCACCCTGAAGTTGAATCAATATCATTGGAGTTATGATGAAGAAGTTATCCCACTTTTAACCGAAGTGATTCCAGTTTGCCCTGTTTGGAGATTTGGCAATTTATTCTTGATACTAATAAAACCAGAATGAATCACGATGTAAGAAGCTTGATTTAGACTCATAAATCAGTGTCGAATCACCCTGAAGTTGACTCAAGATCATAGGAGTTATGATAAAGAAGTTATCCCACTTTTAACCGAAGTGATTCCAGTTTGCCCTGTTTGGAGATTTGGGAATTTATTCTTGATTCTAATAAAACCAGAATGAATCACGATGTAAGAAGCTTGATTTGGACTCATTAATCAGTGTAGAATCACCCTGAAGTTGAATCAATATCATTGGTGATGCGTCCCTAGGATGCTCTTTGGTTGATGGGAATGGATAATCCTTGCAAGAACGAATCAAAGACTCAAGTTCTTCAAGGCGTGTGGATTGAATGGTGACACAAGAGGGATGAATGATCTCTTGATACTCCTAGATGAATGATTTGGATATGACACACCAAACTAAACACCCTTAAGTCTCTGGATATGACACACCAGAACTCGGCACACTTCTTTTAGAGAGAGAGAGCCGTATAAGATGAATGTAACTTGTTTAATAAAAGACTGGATGATTACAAGAGGGTGTAGAGAACCCTTTAAATAGGAAACCAGAGAACATACTCTCTAGGGTTTCGACCATAAACCAAAAAAGGAAAGAAAGAAAACTATAGTCTAAGTTTAACATAAGTTTAGAATGAAATAAAAATGGAACTTCATGTAGTCTTGGACCGAGAATAGCACTTAGGTGATGTGTAGACAAGTTGTGGCCTCGTTAAAAACCTCCCTCCTGGAAAACCTCGTGGGACAAAACCAAAAGCAAGGAAAAGAGCACACACCCCATGTCTTGCCTAGACACTAACTCAGCTTGATGTAGAGATGGCTTTAATGGTGATCAAGACATCTCGGATCAGACCTTGTCCAAGACTTTGTTGTTGTGGATGTAAAGTGAGTAATCCAACAACCTTCTCTTTGAGCTTCTTGACTCTGGAACGAGTCATGGGACCTTCAGGAATGGCTAGAGCATCATCACCAAGTTGTTGATGCAATGTGGCTTCATGTGGCTCATCTAGACTCTCCTTGCTCTCCTTAGTGATCCGGTCCATGATCACATCAAATGCACTCTTAAATGTTGCATCCTCAAGCTCCTCAGGTTCAGGTTCATGCTTCCATTCTTTGGTGCTTTCCATGATCACATCATCCCCTCCCTCTTCAAAAAGATTTGTCCTCAAATCTGTTTTACCTGACATGTTGAAACAAAGCAAGTTAGCACATGAAGGTTTATCAAAGAGTAATAATCTTATTCCAAATTGGTTTTTGCTCGGTTTTGGCTTGTGTGCTGCATCTGGTGGTGCTTCTTTGATGAGGATGAATCCAGTGACGTCTTGGTGCTTATCCTGCTCCAAATCAGGTGGCTTGAACCGCTTGTCTTCCACATGCTTGTTCTTTCTTCTTGTATGCTGCCAAGCTTCATCATAATCTGCACATGGCTCTTTTGACAAAAACAAGTGCATCATATCTGTGTAATTGATAAAAGAACTCTTGAAAACATGATCACTTACCTTAGCATGCTCACCTGGTCGCCATATATAGGATTGAGATGCTTTAAACTTAGAAAAATTCAAAGATAGCCAATACAGGATCACCCGATTTGTAGAACCCATAACTCTTTCATCTGAGAAGGTTTGGACTTGATTCCAAATCGACGTGAGACCCTGATGAGTTAAGTTTCCATGGCAGTCGAGTTTGATGGTTAACTCCTTGTGGTTGTTGAGATATGACCCTCGGACTGTCCCTATGTCAAGGCTGGCGGCTAGACAGTTTCCAAGGTTTGATGGTTGCATCATCAACTTAGCCAACAACCCATTCTTGATACTCTGATCATTATCATAGCTTCTCTTTTCGAAAATGGTAGATCTCAAAACAGTTTGACCTGTACCCACAGCAAGCAAATCAGGCTTCATGTTTTTCTTTGAGTTTAGATAGTTACCCCGGGTTGGTTTCCTTGGAGATTGTTGTAGACTAAGTTTATCTGGTGGTTTCTCTTTGATTTGAGAAGAAAACATGAGTTCTTCTCCTGCTCCAGTAATCACTTCACCATTGACTCTAGTGAATTCTTCATCTCCATTTACATTTTGATAATCTTTGCATTGGTACTGAAGTTGCTGCTTATCTGGTGGCTTCCATATCTTGATATGGTCAAGATGCAAGTCTTTTTGATCAACTTCAAACTCCTTATGACCCCAACTTGTTCTAGCACGAACAGAGCACTCTCCAAGGGTGATAATCTTGTGGAAATATTCTCCAGGTCTCCACGAGTAGGTCTGTGACCTTCCAGCACAATCAGACATAAGCTCCTCTTGGGAAAGATCCAAACCGGCATGTTTTGCAAAACTAGCAATATCTTGATGATCAGAAGGCCATTTTCTGCGTTGTCTGGTTTGTTGGATCCGTGACTGAATTGGCTTCATTCTCCTGTTGGTTTCATAGTGAAACTCTTGCTGAGCTGAGACGTGCAACCCCTTATCTTCAAAGGATGAGAAACCTACAAAATCCAATGTTGGTGCGGCTGAACTCTTCTTAATCTGTTTGATCTTGTTCTTCTGATTCCAGACCTCTCCTCCAGGCTCAAATACAAGATGTCTCATATCCAAGTCGTGTCTTGATAGTTCCACTTCTCTTTTCTTGTACCAAACAAAAGGAGTGAACAGAAAAGTACCTAAGAAGGTCCTTTGGAAATCACATGGATCAAAGACAATTAGTTGATTCATTCTATGAGCTCTCTGAGGTTCCATGGGTGTCTTCTCTGCTACCATGTGTTGTTTTAAAGGGACCATGACGTTCTGAACAGGCTGTTCTTCTTTATGAAAGGTATGGGAGGTCACCTTGTCTTGATCTTCTTGGATAGGCGCAACTGGTGCTGGTCCTTGATGTTGTGTTTCAATGGATGGACGTGTTGTGTTGGTCCGTTTGATTTGCTTCTCCACACCCATCATTACTTGTAACAATGCCTCCTTAACCTCTTCACTGAATAAACAGAATTGTTTATCTTCTTTAGATGGCTTAGAGACTGTCTTCTCCTTGTTATAACAGATTGGTTCCTTGCTAGATGATCCAATATCACTGAATGGACGTGATGTCATGCTGTCTTGTTGTTTGTGGACTGAGTTTGAGGAGCATAGCTTGGTCTCAAACGGCTTTAGAAGTACTTCCTTGTGGTACTTCCTTGGAACAAACTCCCTACGCATCATAGCCCTCATCTTAGGCCATGTTTCCACTGGTTCCTTTCCATCAAGGCTTTCAATCTTCTCCTCCCACTCAAGGTAGGCATCCGGATCCGCCTTGGCATGGAATGGGGGTATCTTGATCTTCAAACCAGCAAGCTCATCTCCCTGGTTCATCCTTCTCTTGTGGACACGCCTATGTCTTCTTGAGGATGAACTGAGGTGCTCATACTCATTGTCAGTCTCCTTATAACCATAATGTTCTTGGCGAGTTGCCTGAGGTCTCTCCTCTCTCCTCTCTTTTTCTCTCCTAGTCTCTCGGTTTGGTAAGTGACTAGTAGCTCTCCTAATGTCTTCTCTAAGCTCTCTCCTGATGTCATTGAGGTTGGTCCTCATCATCTCGGTCATGGTTGCCACCATGTTTTGGTTGAGTTGAGCCGACATAGCCTCCATGAGCAGCTGACGAGTTAAGCTTCTTCTTCAGACTTGGAGACCCATGCTTCCTGCGTGTGGGCACCAAAATAACCAGTAAAAGGTTTCTAGGGAAGAAGACAAGCAAAAAGGAAAAAGAAAACAAGTAAAAAGGAAAAGAAAACAAGCTTACAATGCAAGACAAAAGTGAAAAGGAAATCGACTAGCAAAAAGGAAAAAGATTCAAGCAAAAAGGAAATGGTCAAGCACAATGGAAAAACTTCTTAAACCTTTTCCTAAACTCTTCTAAGCTTTCCTAGCAACCTAATAAGCTTCTCTTACTCGTGTTCTAGGGGATAAACAACTCAGAGCAAGACACAAAACAATCGACAAGCAAAGGTATGCGGCTTAGGGTTTTTCTCTCACTAGGGTTTCCGGATGAGTCTAAATAAGGAAAGTCTAAAATTCTTGTCTAAACTTTCATGCAGTCACGAGCAGCCCTAAGGTAAAAGAGTTCTAATGCTTATTCAAGTTAATTTAGATTAAACACGGATTGAATGACAAAAGAACACAACCGGGAACACAAGATGCTACACGGATGCGATTAACAAAAGTAAACAAGAAATCAAACAAGAAACTAAGAAAAACAAAAAGAGAACGAGTACTTCCCAACCAAAGTTGCTCTGATACCACTTGATGCGTCCCTAGGATGCTCTTTGGTTGATGGGAATGGATAATCCTTGCAAGAACGAATCAAAGACTCAAGTTCTTCAAGGCGTGTGGATTGAATGGTGACACAAGAGGGATGAATGATCTCTTGATACTCCTAGATGAATGATTTGGATATGACACACCAAACTAAACACCCTTAAGTCTCTGGATATGACACACCAGAACTCGGCACACTTCTTTTAGAGAGAGAGAGCCGTATAAGATGAATGTAACTTGTTTAATAAAAGACTGGATGATTACAAGAGGGTGTAGAGAACCCTTTAAATAGGAAACCAGAGAACATACTCTCTAGGGTTTCGACCATAAACCAAAAAAGGAAAGAAAGAAAACTATAGTCTAAGTTTAACATAAGTTTAGAATGAAATAAAAATGGAACTTCATGTAGTCTTGGACCGAGAATAGCACTTAGGTGATGTGTAGACAAGTTGTGGCCTCGTTAAAAACCTCCCTCCTGGAAAACCTCGTGGGACAAAACCAAAAGCAAGGAAAAGAGCACACACCCCATGTCTTGCCTAGACACTAACTCAGCTTGATGTAGAGATGGCTTGAATGGTGATCAAGACATCTCGGATCAGACCTTGTCCAAGACTTTGTTGTTGTGGATGTGAAGTGAGTAATCCAACAACCTTCTCTTTGAGCTTCTTGACTCTGGAACGAGTCATGGGACCTTCAGGAATGGCTAGAGCATCATCACCAAGTTGTTGATGCAATGTGGCTTCATGTGGCTCATCTAGACTCTCCTTGCTCTCCTTAGTGATCCGGTCCATGATCACATCAAATGCACTCTTAAATGTTGCATCCTCAAGCTCCTCAGGTTCAGGTTCATGCTTCCATTCTTTGGTGCTTTCCATGATCACATCAATTGGAGTTATGATGAAGAAGTTATCCCACTTTTAACCGAAGTGATTCCAGTTTGCCCTGTTTGGAGATTTGGCAATTTCTTCTTGATACAAATAAAACCAGAATAAATCACGATGTAAGAAGCTTGATTTGTACTCATAAATCAGTGTAGAATCATCCTGAAGTTGAATCAATATCATTGGAATTATGATGAAGAAGTTATCCCACTTTTAACCGCAGTGATTCCAGTTTACCCTGTTTGGAGTTTTGGCAATTTCTTCTTGATACAAATAAAACCAGAATGAATCACGATGTAAGAAACTTGATCTGGACTCATAAATCAGTTTAGAATCATCCTGAAGTTGAATCAATATTATTAGACTTATGATGAAGAAGTTATCCCACTTTTAACCGAAGTGATTCCAGTTTACCCTGTTTGGATATTTGGGAATTTATTCTTGATACTAATAAAACCAGAATGAATCACGATGTAAGAAGCTTGATGTGGACTCATTAATCAGTGCAGAATCACCTTGAAGTTGAATCAATATCATTGGACTTATGATGAAGAAGTTATCCCACTTTTAACCGTAGTGATTCCAGTTTACCCTGTTTGGAGATTTGACAATTTCTTCTTGATACAAATAAAACCAGAATGAATCACGATGTAAGAAACTTGATCTGGACTCATAAATCAGTGTCGAATCACCCTGAAGTTGACTCAAGATCATAGGAGTTATGATAAAGAAGTTATCCCACTTTTAACCGAAGTGATTCCAGTTTGCCATGTTTGGAGATTTGGGAATTTATTCTTGATACTAATAAAACCAGAATGAATCACGATGTAAGAAGCTTGATTTGGACTCATTAATCAGTGTATAATCACCCTGAAGTTGAATCAATATCATTGGAGTTATGATGAAGAAGTTATCCCACTTTTAACCGAAATGATTCCAGTTTGCCCTGTTTGGAGATTTGGCAATTTCTTCTTGATACAAATAAAACCAGAATGAATCACGATGTAAGAAGCTTGATTTGAACTCATAAATCAGTGTAGAATCATCCTGAAGTTGAATAAATATCATTGGACTTATGATGAAGAAGTTATTCCACTTTTAACCGTAGTGATTCCAGTCTACCCTGTTTGGAGATTTGGCAATTTCTTCTTGATACAAATAAAACCAGAATGAATCACGATGTAAGAAACTTGATCTGGACTCATAAATCAGTTTAGAATCATCCTGAAGTTGAATCAATATTATTGGACTTATGATGAAGAAGTTATCCCACTTTTAACCGAAGTGATTCCAGTTTGCCCTGTTTGGAGATTTGGGAATTTATTCTTGATACTAATAAAACCAGAATGAATCACGATGTAAGAAGCTTGATTTGGACTCATTAATCAGTGTAGAATCACCCTGAAGTTGAATCAATATCATTGGAGTTATGATGAAGAAGTTATCCCACTTTTAACCGAAATGATTCCAGTTTGCCCTGTTTGGAGATTTGGCAATTTCTTCTTGATACAAATAAAACCAGAATGAATCACGGTGTAAGAAGCTTGATTTGGACTCATAAATCAGTGTAGAATCATCCTGAAGTTGAATAAATATCATTGGACTTATGATGAAGAAGTTATCCCACTTTTCACCGTAGTGATTCCAGTTTACCCTGTTTGGAGATTTGGGAATTTATTCTTGATACTAATAAAATCAGAATGAATCACGATGTAAGAAGCTTGATTTAGACTCATTAATCAGTGTAGAATCACCCTGAAGTTGAATCAATATCATTGGAGTTATGATGAAGAAGTTATCCCACTTTTAACCGAAGTGATTCCAGTTTGCCCTGTTTGGAGATTTGGTAATTTCTTCTTGATACTAATAAAACCATAATGAATCACGATGTAAGAAGCTTGATTTAGACTCATAAATCAGTGTCAAATCACCCTGAAGTTGACTCAAGATCATAGGAGTTATGATAAAGAAGTTATCCCACTTTTAACCGAAGTGATTCCAGTTTGCCCTGTTTGGAGATTTGTGAATTTATTCTTGATACTAATAAAACCAGAATGAATCACGATGTAAGAAGCTTGATTTGGACTCATTAATCAGTGTAGAATCACCCTGAAGTTGAATCAATATCATTGGAGTTATGATGAAGAAGTTATCCCAATTTTAACCGAAGTGATTCCAGTTTGCCCTGTTTGGAGATTTGGCAATTTCTTCTTAATACAAATAAAACCAGAATGAATCACGATGTAAGAAGCTTGATTTGGACTCATAAATCAGTGTAGAATCATCCTGAAGTTGAATCAATGTCATTGGACTTATGATGAAGAAGTTATCCCACTTTTAACCGTAGTGATTCCAGTTTACCATGTTTGGAGATTTGGCAATTTCTTCTTGATACAAATAAAACCAGAATGAATCACAATGTAAGAAATTTGATCTGGACTCATAAATCAGTTTAGAATCATCCTGAAGTTCAATCAATATTATTGGACTTATGATGAAGAAGTTATCCCACTTTTAACCGAAGTGATTCCAGTTTGCCCTGTTTGGAGATTTGGGAATTTATTCTTGATACTAATAAAACCAGAATGAATCACGATGTAAGAAGCTTGATTTGGACTCATTAATCAGTGTAGAATCACCCTGAAGTTGACTCAAGATCATAGGAGTTATGATGAAGAAGTTATCCCACTTTTAACCAAAGTGATTCCAGTTTGCCCTCTTTGGAGATTTGGCAACTTATTCTTGATACCATTAAAACCAGAATGAATCACGATGTAAGAAGATTGATTTGGACACCTAAATCAGTGTAGAATCATCCTCAAGTTGAATCAATATCATTGGACTTATGATGAAGAAGTTAATCCACTTTTAACCGTAGTGATTCCAGTTTGCCCTGTTTGGAGATTTGGCAATTTCTTCTTGATACAAATAAAACCAGAATGAATCACGATGTAAGAAGCTTGATTTGGACTCATAAATCAGTGTAGATTCATCCTGAAGTTGAATCAATATCATTGGACTTACGATGAAGAAGTTATCCCACTTTTAACCAAAGTGATTCCAGTTTGCCCTGTTTGGAGATTTGCAATTTATTCTTGATACAAATGAAACCAGAATGAATTACGATGTAAGAATCTTGATTTCGACTCATAAATCACTGTCGAATCACCCTGAAGTTGACTCAAGATCATAGGAGTTATGATGAAGAAGTTATCCTACTTTTAACCGAAGTAATTCCAGTTTGCCCTGTTTGGAGATTTGGGAATTTATTCTTAATACCAATAAAACCAGAATGAATCACGATGTAAGAAGCTTGATTTGGACTCATAAATCAGTGTAGACTCATCCTGAAGTTGAATCAATATCATTGGACTTATGATGAAAAAGTTATCCCACTTTTAACCGTAGTGATTCCAGTTTGTCCTGTTTGGAGATTTGGCAATTTCTTCTTGATACAAATAAAACCAGAATGAATCATGATGTAAGAAACTTGATCTGTACTCATAAATCAGTTTAGAATCATCCTGAAGTTGAATCAATATTATTGGACTTATGATGAAGAAGTTATCCCAGTTTTAACCGAAGTGATTCCAGTTTGCCCTGTTTGGAGATTTGGGAATATATTCTTGATACTAATAAAACCAGAATGAATCACGATGTAAGAAGCTTGATTTGGACTCATTAATCAGTGTAGAATCACCCTGAAGTTGAATCAATATCAATGGATTTATGATGAAGAAGTTATCCCACTTTTAAACCGAAATGATTCCAGTTTACCCTGTTTGGAGATTTGGCAATTTCTTCTTGATACTAATAAAATCAGAATGAATCACGATGTAAGAAGCTTTGATTTGGACTCATAAATCAGTGTCGAATCACCTGAAGTTGACTCAAGATCATAGGACTTATGATGAAGAAGTTATCCACTTTTACCGAAGTGATTCCAATTTGGCCCTGTTTGGAGATTTGAAAATTTATTCTTGATAATAATAAAACCAGAATGAATCACGTTGTATGAAGCTTGATTTGGACTCATTAATCAGTGTAGAATTCACCTGAAGTTGAATCAATATCATTGGAGTTATGATGAAGA
>CAJHQQ010005072.1:0-20842 GCA_905132885.1 Moricandia moricandioides | reverse complement strand
CGTCTAGACATGGTAAGATGATTTTTAATAACTATTTAATTTTTATTTTATTTGAATATTCCAAATTAATATTTAATTTTATAAATTAATTTTAGGCTAAGGAGACAGGATTTCTTCCATCTTCTGAAAGACCTTTACGAGAGGACCCACCGGCAAACAAGGCTGGGCAGTTGTAGATCCTGCTTCCGAGTGGATCTACAACGAGGTTGTTGCACGAGTTGACGAACGCCAGACCCAGCTGACTCAGCAGACTGGGACTCCAGTCATATTATCCACTGTTGGAAGTGGATAAGATTTACGAGGAGGTAAATAATTTGTTTTACTATTAATTTTTAATATTTTTTAAATTTTTTCTTAATGTTATTAATATTTTATTACAGGTCACCCCTAGGAAAAAGGAGCGTATCATCGGGATTGGCTCGGTTAACGATGTCCCTGCCAGCGACATCGTCTTATCATCAGGAGCAGCACGATGTCAATTGCTCAGCTACGCTCGCAGTTGTCTTCGCTCACCGAGCATGTGACTTCTCTCACCGATGTCCTCGACATAATGGCTGTTGGAAACCCGCATTTGGAGGAGATGTTGCGTCAGAGACGGGAACGCGGAGGGATTCCAACCCAACAACATCCACCATCACAGTCACAGCCGGCAACCAACTATGGAGAGGATTTGCCGAGCCAGGACGACGAGTTCGTTCAGCAATTTCACGACCAGCATCCGTAGTTTTTTTTATTTTTAATTGTATATTATGAATTTTAAAACTTTTTGTATATTATTTAGTTATTTATAAAATATTTTGTTTTTTATTTTTTATTTTTTATTTATAATTTGATTTTTTTTTATTTTTAAAAAATAAAATAATTATATTTATAATTAATCTTTTTTAATAGGGAAAAAAACATTTCGAAGCAAAATCCTCGTAAAGGTTTCCAAGTAATGTCCTCGTAACTGGTTCTAGTAAGTTCCTCGTAATTTATTACTACGATCTTACGAGGAAAAGCTTACTACGAGCTTACGAGGAAAGCCTACGAGGACCTTACGAGGAAAAGCTAACCACGCCTTTACGAGGAAACGTTTCCTCGTAAATTCGCTAGGACCTTACGAGGAAAAAGACTTTACGATGAACGTGTTTCGAGGAAACGAGTTTCCTCGTTATTTTCTAGTAAATGGCCATTTACTAGGAAATAACGAGGAAAACCCGTCCTAGTAATGGACAAGTTTTCTTGTAGTGTCTTGATGGCGTCTTTTGAGATGAAATCAAAGCTTCGTTATTATCAAGCCGGTCGTACATACAAATTAATAATTGGTGAATTGGTTAAGAGAATATAACATACCATATATTATAGATCACAACCACAGAAAAACAATCCATGAGTAAGAAATAAGAATCACCTCTGTCAAATTGAAAGCCATAACCAAATTTGCGCGAGGATAAGAGAAAGACAATCGACATATGAAGCGAAAACGATCATAGTGGATTATCCTCAAACGAGAATCACCTTTGTCAAATTCAAAATCATCTCAAAACAACTCGTTGAATAAAAAAAAACTAATCCCCTATATGTTTATCGAGCAACGAAATAGTTTGTCATTTTAACATTTTCAGACCAAAAATGAGTTTTGTTTCTACAAATGCTCCAAACTGTTGATATTGTTTAAGATACATTAAGTGTTTCAGTGAGATTTAAGGTTTGACTGGCAGAGCATTAGCATAAGAATTATGTTTTTTTATCCACTCAACATTTATAACAAAAGCATATACAAGATGCTAATGCTCTTTCCTTAGTGCTTTAATTTGGAGTTTTTGGTAGAGTGTTTGTAGTTAGAATATATAAAAATTAAAAAGTAATTCTACATAACTTATTTATTTTTATATAATAATATACAAAAAAATATGTTTGTAATCAAAAAAATAAATTTATATATTTTAAATACAAAACTTTTGATTAAATATTTCACATTTAAAATATAATATAGTTTATATAATTACACATATCATTCATTATTGTAATAAAAAATAAGATAATATATATTTATGTATTATAATTATAAACATACCTATATTAATTAAAAATAAATGAATTATATATTAATTTTTATGATAATTATATATGAATCATTTACTGTTCTACCAATAAATAAATAATGACAATATATATAAATTGTATATAATTAATTTAATTTATTTAATAATATCAAAAATCATGTTTATATCCAAAAATAAATTTTATATTTTTAAGCATTAACCTTTTCCAAATAATAATATTTCACATTTAAAATATACTTTAATTTCTATATTTAAATGAAATTAATTATTTTAATAACAAATATAGGGAGAATTGCTAAAAACAACCTAAAATTTCAAGTCAAACCTATAAGTGTACCCCATTTTCAGTCAAATGCAAAACCAACCTACATGAGTGCTAAAAGTACTATTTAACCCTTATGACCAAACAAAAAAACATAAGTGTATTTTACGTTTCTATCATTAGTTAGTCTACACGTAACAGAAAGAAGTCTACATCGATGTAGACCTCGTACGAAGTTTATTCATTCGGTAGACTTGTTATGTAGTCTATACCATAATTTTATCTAATAATTTAATTTTAAAAATGTATAAAAATAATTGTTGTAATATTTTTAACTAATCATTAATATAATGGATAATATGAAGTAAAAATTAAAGTTTTATATAATTAAACATTTTTAAGGAACATATACTAAATTAAATTTAAATATTTATAAAAAAAATTAAATCATATATTATGACTATAAAATTTAAAACAAAAATAATTAAACATATGTAGTAAATCATATATTAAATTTTGAAAAAAATAAAGGGAAAAAGATAAAAATCGTTGTAGACTTTCTAAGAAGTCTACACACAATTTAACCTAACCGGATTTAACCAATATAATTTGATGATCAAACAAAACATTTAGGGTTTGAGATTTGTGGTTTAGGGGTTCGTAGACATATTATAAAGTCTACATATATGTAGACATTTTTTGAGTCTATTCGTATTGGTGTTTAGAAAAAACTTCTAAAATTTAAATTAAATTTAAATATTTATAAAAAAAATTAAATCATATATTATTAGTATAAAATTAAAAATAAAAATATTTACACATATTTAGTGAATCATATATTAAATTTTTAAATAAATAAAGGGAAAAAGATAAAAATCGTTGAGACTTTCTAAGATGTCTACACACAATTTAACATAACCGGATTTAACCAATATAATTTTAACCTAATCGAATTAAACCAAACCTTCCTTAACCTAACCAGAAAAGTTACCCAGTATATAAATACGATTTCTCAAGCTTTTCGGGTAAAAAAAACCTAATCTTCGCCGTATCTCTCTCCAGGCGATTTCCGGCGAACTCGATCCACACAGTTTACCATCCGCTCCATCTCTGTCCGCTCCATCTCTGTCCGCTCCATCTCTGTCCGCTCCATCGCTCTGGTAAGTTAAATGTCTCTACTTTACCTCTCTGTCGATAAAAAGTGATCACCTTTACCTTTTTCTCTTTTCAGATCTGAGCCGGCGATTTCTAAGGAACAGTGCATCTCGTCCAAATCTCTGCTTCCGGTCAGTATCATGGCTTCTACTTCATCTCTCTGTCCTAGCCGACAAGGGTACGTCTCTCTGTCATCTATATCTCTCATTTAACTAATAACCTAACAAACTCATCCTTGTTTACTAACCTTTTAGTTTCTTTTGATTCAAATCTGAGTCGACCAGTTTTAGATCCATTTCTCTAACGAGCAGTGCATCCTCTCTAATCCATTTCTCTGCTTCCGGTCAGTCTACTTCATTTTGAAGTGTAGATTGAAGTTTTGAATTTGTAGACTGAAGTTTTGAATTTGCAGACTGAAGTTTTGAATTTGTAGACTGATGTTTTGAATTTGTAGACTGATGTTTTGAATTTGTAGACTGATATTTTGAATTTGTAGACTGATATTTTGAATTTGTAGACTTCTCATGTAAACTGATGTTTTGAATTTGTAGTACACTGATGTTTGAATTTATAGGCTTCTCGTGTAGGCTTCGTTTTAAATTGTAGACTTCTCGTGTAGACTTCACTTGTATAATTCTTTGTTTGTGTTTTTTTGGTGCATGTTACAAAATGGAGACGCTTGATTTCCTATCGAGGTTGTATACTCTAGGGAGGAGCTCAAGAACTGTGAGTAACAGACGATTGTATCAGGCTTTTGTACCAGACATATGGTTGTAACAAACTTATGTAATTTGCTTGCAGCAGACTTAAGTATTAGTATTCTTTTTACAGAAGACTTTTACAGAAGTCTGGTACTCGACTATCTATCAAAATATCATCCTTTGTATCAGTATAGTACTCTTCTTTCAGAGATTTTAACTCATATTCGACCAAAAGTACAACTCCAATACAATCTAGAGATTTACATATTAGTCTTCCTCTATAAGAGACTTAAAAAGAAGTCTACTTTCTGTTCAAGAAGACTAACATGTTGGTCTGCACGACAGAAAGTAACATTAGAACTCAAAGTAATAGACAAATTAAGATCTACGATTTCAACAAAAAATCATCAAATAAGACAACATCCAAAGCGACAATACAGCTGATAAGTTCAATGCATAAGACATAAGACAACATCCAAAACGACAATACAACTGATAAGTTCAATACATAAGACATAAGACAACATCCAAAGCAATAAGACACCATCCAAAGCAATAATACAACTGATTAGTTCAACACATAAGAGATAAGACATAAGACAATATCCAAAGCAGTAAGACAACACTGGTTTAACCTAGACAGTTTGGATGTGACCCGGTTGTTTGCACTGTGACAATTAACCTGGACAACATCTATGTAGTTTTTTGTTTTGTTTTTGTTGTCAAAGGTTAAGATGTAGACTGTTGGGGAAGGCTACGTTACAAAAAAAATCCGTTTAGTCAAATGCAAAAGTGACCTGTGCGTTGACAAATAGACTGCATTGTACGTCTACACAAGGCGTAGACATATAAAACAGTCTATTATCGCGACACAGATCTGAGAAATGACGTAAACCATGTAAATAGTTACCTTTTTGCAGTGTGAATCTCGTTTCCAGCCTTTTCAACCGTCCAAACTCCAATAATGACCAAAAGGAAACTTTTTTGACGATTCACTAGTGAAAAAACACAAAATTATGAAGTTTGTGATTATGAAAATGAAGGTTAAGAGAGATTTTTAGATGGAAATGTAGAGAAAATGAGAGGAAATGAAGATTTGCTTGTTTAGAATGAAAAAAAAGTGGTTGAAAATTCAATTCTAGAGCTTTAAGAGATTAAAAATGGTGGTTCATGGTGGTTGAAAATATTGATGATGATGGTATAGTTGTAATTAAAAAGAAATGTTTAGGGTGTATTTGGTTTTTTGTATTTTTTGAAATTAATAAATAAATAAATAATAATGGCAAATTTGTAAATAATTCAAAAATTTAGGGATATCATGAAAAATTCAATGATGAATAGTAACTAAAAAAGGTTGGTTTTAGGTTTGGGGAGAATTGCCAAATGTGACTCAAAACTTGGAGTCAAACCCAAAAGAATACCCAAACTTAGGTCAAAGGCAAAAGTAACTTAAAAGGCTATTGAAAATACAACTATCCCCTTGTGAACAAACAAAAAAAACGGAATTTTTTTTACGTTTCTAACCCTCGCAAGTCGTCTGTTCAGACGACTTAAAAATAAGTCGTCCAGACGACTTAACTTAAAGTCGTCTGGACAGTTATTCTTAAACATAATTTAAAAATTTTGTAAAAAAATATTTTGATAAGTGAAAAATGGGAATTATGTAATTAACATATGTCTTAAGAGATATAAATTAAGATATAACAAATTTCAATTGTTTTCAGCATAGATGAGTGAAAGTAGTGAGTCATGATATTCTTTAGTTTATGTTTCATCAACATATGTTGTAGTATTGTATATGTTCTTAGGGTTAGATTTTGGAAAGCATTAAAACCGTTTTTGAAAAATTTAAAAATTACCTAAGCGTGTTCATTTCTGTGTATAGTAAACAGTATTGAAGTATAATTTGATTTTATAACGTGGTTAGTTAGTTAATTTAGTCATTTTAGTTTAGGGTTTCATTTTAGGGTCTAGGACGACTTAACATTTAGTCGTCTGTGAACGGACAACTAAATATTAAGTCGTCTGATGTACATTATCCGCCAGACGACTTATTTGTAAGTCGTCTAAACCGGACCAAACCTTAAATTTATCCACTGTACTTTTAAAGCTAACCGGATTATTTACCCAATATATAAGGTGATTTTTTTTTTCTGTGTTAATTTTTCGCAAAAACCCTAACAGTTCTCTCTCAAAGGCGATATCAAAGGCGATTTCGAGTTCCCACTATTTCCGAACAAACCATCGTTCTCAACGTCGGCTATCTATCTCACTTCATTCTCACCGTTCTCACCGCCGCTTCCTCTAAACAGGTAGTATAAGCCGCTTCTTCTAAACCCTAGCGCCGCCGCTTCCTTTGTTGTTTAGTTAGGTTGGATGTTGTTTTCCTCTCATTTTACGGTTACAATTTGTGATTTCAAGCAATTTGTGGATATTTTCATTTCAAATTAGGGTTTCAAAGATTGGGGCTTTCACGATTTGTGGTCTAGTTAGGTTGGATATTGTTCTCCTCTCATTTGTCTGGTCAGCTTTCAAATGTTCTACTGGAAGTCTTGGTAGACTTATAATTAAGTCGTCTGGAAAGTCTTCCATGTGGACGACCCAGACGACTTAATCTAAGTCTTTCAGGTGGACGATCCAGACGACTTAGAATTAAAATGTTTCCAATTCGTTTCTTGTTTGCAGATGGCGAATCAGCATGAACCTCACTTCTTGAAGCCTCTGCTTCCTTGTTTCGACTGTGGCGTGGTATACACACGCTCTCTATTTCTCCTCTGTTTATTTTCTTTGCTTATCTTCTCCTTTGTTGACTTGTAGACAATACCACTTGCCTTCTACTCAAAACACGTACAAGGCAAGCCGAACGAAGGAAAATGGACACTACGATCGGACGCTTCACACCAAACTTGGGAAGTTATAAAAGAAGGAAGAAGACTCACCGATGGTTGGGAAGACTTCGCCCAAACACACTCCCTTTGCATCGGTGACATTCTCGTGTTCAAAAAGGAAGGAGACATGGTATTTCATGTGACTCCTTTTGGTCGTAGTGGTACTGAGATTCAGTATACACCTCCTCAAGGGGATGATGCTGCGGATTGTGCCTCAACTTCCTCGCCTCTTCCTAAATGATGGATGTTTGTCTTGCTATTGTCTTATTGTAATCTGCTTCTAGCGGACTTGTAATGGATGACTTCTATGTTGTTGTCCCCTTGTTTCAAAATGTTTTTAAACCTATGACTTGTAATGGATGATCAACTTTTATAACTACAACTCCTTTTTCCTCTACGTACAAATCATGGTAACACCATTGTGGATGGTCTTAGTAGACGACTAATAATTAAGTCGTCTGGAAAGTCATCCAGCCGGAAGATTTGTCAGACGACTTAATTTGTTAGTCGTCTAAGAAGTCTAACACAAATTCTAACACAAATTTAAAAATTACCTAAGCGTGTTCATTTCTGTGTATAGTAAACAGTATTGAAGTATAATTTGATTTTATAACGTGGTTAGCTAGTTAATTTAGTCATTTTAGGGTCTCGGAAGACTTAATATTTAGTCGTCTGTAAACGGACGACTAAATATTAAGTCGTCTGATGTACATTATCCGCCAGACGACTTATTTGTAAGTCGTCTAAACCGGACCAAACCTTAAATTTTACCACTGTACTTTTAAAGCTAACCGGATTATTTACCCGATATATAAGGTGATTTTTTTTTTTGTTAATTTTTCGCAAAAACCCTAACAGTTCTCTCTCAAAGGCGATATCAAAGGCGATTTCGAGTTCCCACTATTTCCGAACAAACCATCGTTCCGGCTATCTATCTCACTTCATTCTCACCGTTCTCACCGCTGCTTCCTCTAAACACTAGCGCCGCCGCTTCTTCGAAACCCTAGCGCCGCCGAGTTCCTCTAAACCCTAGCGCCGCCGCTTCCTCCGAACAAACCGTCGCTTCCTCTAAACACTCATTGCCGTTTAACATAAAACGTTGTCTCTATCAATTTACTCATTCTAACCGTTTCACGTTTATTTTTTCAGATCTATAACCGCAATGACGAGTACTCCTTCCGCGACTAGTCAGGTACTCCTTCTGCGACTAGTCAGGTCCGCTTTAAAGTTTTCTACTGGAAGACTTGTAATTTAAGTCGTCTGAAAAGACTTCCAACTGGACGACTTAGTAGACGACTTAATATTTAGTCGTCTACTAAGTCGTCCAGTTGGAAGTCTTTCCAGACGACTTGTAATATTAGTCGTCTACTAAGTCGTCCAGTTGGAAGTCTTTCCAGACGACTTAATTACAAGTCGTCTACTAAGTCATCTTGTTAGATTTAGCTTGTTTAGCTTATCTCTATTGTTGTCTTTGATTATTTTGCAGACAAAAAGGATGGATATTCCAGAACTCCCCCGTAGGTTATACACATTAGAGGAAGAACCAGAAGCCCACAATAGCATTTCGTATCACACAGATAATAGCAAGTTGTACACTGCTCTTAGGGAAGCCCTTACTGATGAAGAATTTGAAGAGCTCAAGGAGTCGAGTTTGGGAGTTTTCATCAAATTCAAGGAGCAGGAATTTGGTTGGGCTTCAAGGCTGGTTCACTACATGCTCAGTTTCAAGCTGGACATCAAGAAGAAGTATGAGATGTGGTCTCTCGTTGGTCCAGAACCGTTGAGGTTTTCACTGTTAGAGTTTGAAAACCTCACTGGTCTAAACTGTGAATACATCGAGGACCTTGAGAGACCAAAATGTGAAGTTACCAAAGAGATGATATCTTTCTGGGGGATGCTAGGAGTTCATCTGGAAGCAGGCCCAACTACTGATCAGATAATAGCAGCGCTGAAGAGATGCGATGATTGGTCTAGGGAAGATCGCAAGCGGCTCGCGTACCTTTCCATCTTCGCTGGATTCATTGAAGGGAGAAAGTTTTCAACCGCTACACGATCTAGTCTTGCAAGGCTAGTGAAGAGGCTCCTAAAGAGGCTCCTACAGAGGCTCCTAAAGAGGCTCCTAAAGAGCCTAGTGAAGAGGCTACTGGGATAACCAGAGAGGAGATGGCAAATATGTTCAAGGAAGTAGTTGAATGTATGAAACATGGGTTTACGAAGTGCCTCAAGGAGATTAGGAAGTTGTCCGATAGGGTGGAAGCTGTGGAGAAGATGGTTGGTGTCACCAAAGCCAAACAGACTACCCCTGAAGCCCAAGAATCCGCGATGAGGCGAGAAATTCGCGATGAGGCGAACTCGGGAAAGAAGAGCTTGCGGAGGATAAAGCAGAGCGTCGCTCCCACCGATCAACAACCAGCTCCAAAGACCAACCGAGTGTCGCTCCCACCGATCAACAACCAGCTCCCACCGATCAACAACCAGCTCCCACCGATCAACAACCAGCTCCCACCGATCAACAACCAGCTCCCACCGATCAACAACCAGCTCCCACCGATCAACAACCAAGCGCTCAAGTTTCAGAACAGAGCCTGGTTGTATTGGACAAAACAGCTCCCACTGCTTCAGACTGTAAGGTAGCGGCTGCTAGATACAGAGACAAGTTGGATGCTTCTATGCGTGCAAGGAGTGAACGAGCGAAGAAACCTGTTCCCGCGCAGAAATCTCCTTATACGGCAGAGAAAAAGAAAGCAAAAGTGGCAGCCTATAATCCATTTCCCCCACTAAAAAGACCTAAGTTGAAGGAACTCGCTGATTGGTTGAAAACTGATCCGTAAGTGATTGCTTTACCCATAATAGCTTGATTTAGTCTACCAAAACTGATTGCTTTTTTGTTTGCAGTCATTATTTCACTAAGAAGGAAGTCAAACCGCGTACATCACCAACTTGGTGGTATCAGACCCTCCGGACAGCCAGAGCATGGCTGGAAGACTGCGTAAGTCTTCTGCTTATCTTGTATCTTTTTCGTCTGGACTTAAATATAGGTCGTCTACAAAGTCGTCCAAGTAGACGACTTAAAGATAAGTCGTCTACGTGGACGACTTTCCAGACGACTTATGTTTAAGTCGTCTGGTATATATAAGTCGTCTGGTATATATAAGTCGACTTTCCAGACGACTTATGTTTAAGTCGTCTGGTATATATAAGTCGACTTTCCAGACGACTTATGTTTAAGTCGTCTGGTATATATAAGTCGTCTGGTATCTTCTAACTTGTATTATTTTAAAATATGCAGCATATAGATGCTTGGATTAATTTGCTGAGGAAAAGGTATCAGGAGAACCCACAAGGTTTCAGGAGCGAGCGAATGTGCTTCCTGGATCACAACTTTTCCCAAACTTGGAGAGACCACTATCCGAGATTCATATCATCGGAACCCGATCACAGAGGTTTGGGAAGAATGCTACCTGGTGGGGCGTGGAATTTTTATGACGGATCAATACCATCATTTTGCCAATCAAACAAGGTGTGGGGGGTGGACATTGATGATATCTATGCGCCAGTGAACTTGGGCAACACTCATTGGGTTGCTATTTGGATATCGATCCCTAAGAGGCACATAGTCGTCTGGGACAGCATACCTTCAGCTACGGCAGCAGAAGCATGGGATGAGATAATGCAGCCTTTTCTCGAGATGGTCCCTTATCTGCTTGTTGAGTGCGCTGCCACCGACGAACTACGGGTCATGTACGGGTTGGAGCCATACACATATGAGAGACAGGGAAATGTACCCACGGCCAACAGTGGTGATTGTGGCGTCTACACTCTAAAGTACATTGAATGTCATGCTCTTGGGGTCCCCTTTAACGAAAGAGACTTTGCTAGGTCCAACGCGAAGTCTATGAGGGATAAGATGGCGGTGGATTTATTTACCGAGCTTGGTGATCTGCATTTGAAAGAAAACCAGGATGGTGATAAGTTCGTGGGCATGTATGATTAGAAGTTGTCTTTGTAAATCCCCTGTAAAGTTCGTGGGCATTAGAACTTGTCTTTGTAAATCTCTCTTTGTAAATCCCCTGTAACTCATTATCTGTTAATAACAATCAAGTCAATTGTATTTAAACTTGATTTTGTATTTAAACTTGATTTTGTAACGATTTGTATTTATTCTAGGCTGAAAACAAAAGAAATACAACAAAAGACAAACAAAAATCACATAAGTTTTTCAGCTGGACGACTTATATTAAGTCGTCTGGAAGGTTTTCCAGCTGGACGACTTATATTAAGTCGTCTGGAAGGTTTTTCAGCTGGACGACTTATATTAAGTCGTCTGGAAGGTTTTCCAGCTAGACGACTTACAGTTAAGTCGTCTGGAAGGTCTTTTAGATGGACGACTTTCAGTAGAAGGTAGTCTAAAAATGTCATACATTGGACGACTTAGTAGAAGGTAGTCTAAAAATGTCATACATTGGACGACTTAGTAGAAGGTCGTCTAAACATAAAATACACTGGACGACTTAGTTAAAGGTCGTCTGGACGACTTAGTAAAAGGTCGTCTGGACGACTAGTCAACTGGTTGTGTACATTTTTGTTTTGTATGGCCAGTTTCCTTGCAGTTTGAGCATCTATAAGCCCTGTGTTTCTTCCTCGGTTTGTGTCCTCTCATCCTAGATAGCTCCAACCAAGATTGCCATCTTGATTTCTTCTGTCTCCCCGGACCACGCTTTACGTCTGGAGGAAAGCATTCTCGTTCCTCAATATGTTGTGACACGATAGGATATATATTCTCTGAGTATCCTGCATACAAATAATTCTTTGAGTACACTGGACATACAAGTGTGGAGATATGCAAACCAACATGTGTTCCAGCAGCTATAGCATGAGAGCAAGGTATTTTCTCCACTGCAAAGACACCACAATCACACTTTGCATGTTCCAAATCAACCACACAGTCCATTTTGCCACCTTTCACAAAGAATCGCCATCCATCAATTGGTTGGACCGTCATCGTATCCGCTATCTCTGTTCGAATAGCAAGCAAGTATTCAACACCCCGGCTATGTTGAGTTGGGAGACTCAAAGCATCTTGTCTCCTTTTCCAATACCATTTTCCTAACTTCTCCCTTATGAACTCCAGCAGGAACGGAATCGGAAATCCTCTTGCTCGCTTCAGTGCGGAATTAATAGATTCAGCGATGTTGCTTGTTTTTATGTTGTATCTGTTCCCCTTACAATAAACCCTTGACCATAGGCTGGCGTCGGCATTCTCCAAATACGTTGCAAGTTCCGGGTTTGCACTCCGTATCTCAGCCATGTACCGGTCAAAATCGTAAACCGTGTGAGCATAAGCAGCCCCTTTCACCAAGTACAAGAGATGTTTCCCTTTAAACTTTTTGACAATGTTATCTTGAAGGTGATAATAACATATTCCTCGGGTTGCCCAAGGAAACACCTTATCACACGCACTTTTAATGGCCGCGTGCCGGTCGGAGACTATCACCAGAGGCTTGTCATGAGATATACAACTAGCCAATTTTGTGAAAAACCATTCCCAAGAAGGATCATCTTCAGCATCCACGATCCCAAAAGCCAATGGGAATATCTGAAAATTCCCATCTTGTGCGGCTGCAACTAACATAACACCTCCATACTTTCCACTTAGGTGAGTTCCATCCACCACAATGACTCTTCTCTGATACTTAAAACCTTTGATAGAAGCTCCAAAAGAGAGAAATAGATACTTAAATCTTTTCATAGAATCAAGTTCTATAGCCGTGATAGAATCAGGATTTGCAATGGAGATTTGCTCGAGATATGATGGCAGACGCGAATACCCTTCTTCTGCTGATCCTCTCACCAATGTTTGTGCATATAACAGTGCTCTGTATGAAGTGGTGTAATCAAGCGCCATGCCAAACATGTTCCTCATTGCATCAGTGATATGCTGCGGAGTTATCCCATCAATGATTCCAACACGATCAATGAAAAGACTACCAACATACTTCGGAGTACAGTGTCTCCGCTGAGCAATTCGGTCTCCCACTGAGCATAAATGTTTTTCCACATACTTTGTTACCCAAAACGTGTTTGTCCCATGTTTCACACTCGCTCTGATCTTCCATCCACAACCGCTAACCCGACATGTTGCCACAAGGAGAGTTTTCGTTGATTTGTATATTCTGAAAGAAAACCTACCCCTCACTGCTGCCAACCGCAGCTCTGAAAGCAGTGCATCCTTGCTAACAAAACTCTGGTTGACATAGATACTGGTACCATCCGATTTTCCTCCTTCAATAGCATTTGTCTTACCATATGTCTTTTCGATTTCTTCAAAACAAATATTATCATCATCTTCCTCGTCCTCATCTTGAACCTTTCCATAAAGACTGTAATCCCCACCATTCTGATCCGTTTCACCAACAATAGAGTTATCAGCATCCTCCTCCCCATTTTCCTCCTCCCCATTTTGATTTTCATCTGCAACAAACTCATTATCACCAACATCTTCTTCCCATTCACCAGCTTCATCATTATCACCAACATCTTCAAACCATTCACCAGCTTCATCATTATCACCAACATCTTCAAACCATTCACCAGCTTCTTCCCTTTTCTCTGAAACCGTTTCCACCTTGCTGCGGCTTGATACACAAAGACATACTCTATGCGTTTTGAGTATCTCGAGCAAGTTTCGAACTTGTCTATCACTTGTAACATGAATGGGAGGACTGCCTGGAGCCATCATCATTTCTGCTGGTAATGAGTAGCTAATCTCAACAGTCACTGTTCTCATGTCCAGGTTATAATCTTCTTGAGCCATTGCAACAAGTTCAGCATGTGTTGAATCGTCATTCAATAAAAACAATCTTGATCCTTTGAGATCATCAACCACAAAATCCCAACGGCAATCTTTCAACAACCATTCTCCATAGACTGCTTGTAACTGATGAATCATCTGCAAATATTCAAAATAAAACACATTAGTAAACATATAGAAAATGAAGAAGTTCACTAAACATTGCCGCAGACGACATAGAAGTAAGTCGTCCAGAAGACTTAAAGGTAAGTCGTCTAAAGAGGTCACTTTTGCAATTGAAAATTAAATGGGACGACTTAATTCTAAGTCGTCCGGCTTTGTTTGTTAAAAAAAAAAGTCCAGACGACTTATATATAAGTTGTCTACGAAAAAGGGCTTGTTTTGCATTTGACCGAATCGTGTCAGATCTTTGACTATTGCTGGACGACTTATAATTCAGTCGTCTCTGAGAAAGTTAAAATTTCAATATTTTATTCAAACTAGACGACTTAAACGTAAGTCGTCCTAGGTTAGTTTTGTAATTGAAAAATAAAACTTGAAATTTAACTTTCTCCAGACGACTTAATTGTAAGTCGTCCAGACAGACGACTTAATGTAAGGTCGTCCGGGTGAAGCAAGGTTTGACCAGAAAACTTGGGAAAACTTCTGGACGACTTTGCTTTCCTGGACGACTTTAAATTAAGTCGTCTGTCTGGACGACTTACAATTAAGTCGTCTGGAGAAAGTTAAATTTCAAGTTTTATTTTTCAATTACAAAACTAACCTAGGACGACTTACGTTTAAGTCGTCTAGTTTGAATAAAATATTGAAATTTTAACTTTCTCAGAGACGACTGAATTATAAGTCGTCCAGCAATAGTCAAAGATCTGACACGATTCGGTCAAATGCAAAACTAGCCCTTTTTCGTAGACAACTTATATATAAGTCGTCTGGACTTTTTTTTTTTAACAAACAAAGCCGGACGACTTAGATTAAGTCTTTCGTTTTGACCAGAAGACTTATCAGTAAGTCTTCTACATACAGATGACTTAAGAGTAAGTCTTCTACGCGAACAGATCTTGAAAAAAATTCAAATTCGTACCTTAAACTAGGTGAGATGACTTCGTTTGCACACATGGTCTTCTCCAACCACCCAGAATCTCAAACGAAAGCAACCGTAAGTCAAAACGAAAGAAATATGGCTCTGTCAACCGTAAAATATTTTGAATCAAAAGCTTGAGTTTTTTGGATGAATATGGAGAGAAAGTGAAATAAATGTTGTTTTTAGTTCATAACAGGTCGTACAACGTTGTTGAACTATTCATTGAAGGGCATTAAAAGCTCCAAACAGGTAGTACAAGGTTGTTGAACTATTCATGGTAGTGGCAATACTGTAAATACTTGAAGATGATGAGGTTGAGACAGTAAAGAAGCCATTTTCGAAAAACCAAAAAAAAAAAGGTTAATGGCATTTTCGTAGATAAAATGCAGGTGTGGGGTGAAAATCTCAAAAAAAAAAATGAGTCAAACAGAAAAGGTTAGTTTTCTGTTTGACTCCAAGTTTTGAGTTACTTTTGCAAAAAGCCCTTAGGTTTGACTTGAATTTTTAGGTTGTTTTTGAAAAACACCCACAAATATATTATTAATATACATTCTATATATAAATTTAAAATAAACATATTATATAATAATTTATGATAGTTTTAAAAATTTGTGTTGCTACTGCTCTACCAATCACTTTTTAAAAAAATTTAATAAGATCATACAACTTCTGTAGCATACTGGTTATACACCATACTATTCCTGCTTTATCATAAGATATACCAATTGAAACCTCAATCTCTTAATACATGTCCGTAAAATTAGGACTTTATACATAATTTCCAATTGGTAAATATTAGTATGGTCATTTAGTTGAATACAAAACTATAAATTTATGTATTTTCCTAATACAAATCGATCGTGAGTTTATTATTTATATCACTATCACCAAAAATATGTATGACAGATTTTTTAGTTATTCAGATGTTTTCATTTTGTTAAAATTAAAGTTAACTCCACGCATGACGCGGGTTATTATCTAGTTGATATAAAATTATGAAATTAGTATTTTTATACCCGATTCGACTACACAATTGAATCAATAAACTTGGTGATCCTTAAATATTCCAGTTTTAAATTAATAAAAATCTATTAATTAAATCTAATTAAATTAGATAAAAATCTAAAAATTTACTATTAACTCGCAAACTGACATTCATTGATCCGGTAAAAAACTTATACAATATGACAATATTTTAAAAAAATTGATTGAACTTTTGATATAGATTCTAATAGTATATAAATAAATTAAGCTATTTAATTTGTAATTTTGGGGTTTGATAAAACTTGTACTATATCATTTAAAAAATGTATAGAATGGCGATAAATAAAACCAAAATTTATTAATATGATTAACTATTAATTTTTTATTGATAATATATTATAAATTTGTATGTTTGTTTAGATTTAAAATTTAATTTCATAATAATCATTATTTAATTATTTTTATTTTGATTTAATAAAAATCATAATTTAGTATAAAATGCAGTCATGTTTTTCTTATAGTGCTTGAAAACTTAAATTATTTTTGATATTAAATATTTTGTAATTAAATCATGAACTTTTAATACACTATATCAATTTTTTTTTAAAGAAATTCATATGATTGTGTTTAAATGTATACATCGAAGATGATTGTGTATAAAGTACACTATATCAATTGTTTTTTTAAAAATTTCCCTTTCATATGATTGGGTATACAAAGATACTAAAGTATACTGTGGAAATGATATTGATTAATCGTATATGAACAATTTTTATTGTGTTCAACCGAGAGGTTTACAAATATATAATGTATATAAAATGTATTAATAATCTTTTATCGTGTTCAGCCAAGAGGTTTATCTTCGAGAAGAATATGAAGCGTGGAGGTTATGTTATGCCTTTGATACAATAAAAAGAAGTTTACATAAGAAAATACTTTAGGTATGATTCAAAAATTTAATTATTTTAGATGACTAGTGGCATTGTATTGTAATTAATTTAGTAATAGATGGCCTTTTATGTAAGAGATGTTTTTATGTAAGAGATGTGAAAAATATTCTTATGTTGATACATCAGCATAATGATAATTTTATAAACAAAATACATTTTAAAGGTTAGTCTTTAAAAATGTTTATCTTTTAATAAAAAAGGGATTCTTTGTGAAAGATTTACGTTGTAGGTCACATTTCAAGTTATTAATTACAACATGGGTCACTTTGGGCTACTCAGATACTTTTTGCTAAACTCATCCTTACTTCCTAACTATACTTCCGCTCTCCTTATTTCTTCAAAAGTGAAATAACCAATTGAATCCAATTTTTTTTTTACTTTTCGCGTCCGGTCACCTCCTCGTCTTTTCTACTCCGATAATATCTTCTTTTTCTCTCCACGAATCAACCCTCCTTTGTCTCAAATCGAATGTTTGAGAAACTAGATGACTATGACGACATTCATCTCCATAACCACTATCAACAACACCATCATTATCAACACCATCATAATACCTTGTTTTGTTTCTCCGCCGACAACGTCTCCGATTTTCCAATGAAATTAATGTATTGTCTCACAGGTATTATTTCCTCAAATAGCACATCTACAACATAGAATCTTCGTGCTCAGCTCCTCCGTCCAAGATGTCTTCGATGTGAGAGCTCGTCCACCGGTGGTCATTGCTCTTCGTCGCGTCTCGTCAACATCGGCTTCTCCACGACCTCTCTCATCTCGGGTCATGCTTTCAGCCTTTGCCATCGCGGGAGTCAAGCCTCACCGTCGTGTCTCTGCACCATTGTAGCCGGCTCTCCATCTTCGTCAACGAGATCTAGCTAGAAGGTCGGTCAAACAATATCAATGGATGAGTTTCGTCTTTTTGCATTATTGGTCCTTTAGTTTCCTGTTTCTTTTAAAATATGCCTCACGATTCCAATCTGATTGAATTGCTTCACAAATTTACTCCAATACTTTTAATGTTACAATCTGGCATTTACATGTATTTGCATAAATGCTCTGTCAGTAACCCAACGTATATGGATAACGTTGATGCTAAAAATCATTAAAAATATGAGATATCATCTATGTACATATATGAGGTAACCCAACGTATATGGATAATATACTAACATACATGCGTGTACACAAGAGTCATTGTACATGTGGACAACGAAATTTGTGTGTACATTCAGATGCTATTTAAATGTACAAATGTTAAAACTTACAAATGTATGTTATATATTACTAAATGGAATGGATTAAAGCGTTGTAAATATGTACACATTATATACTATCTATGTGTATATCAGAATTAATTGTACATGTGTACACAAAAACTGTTTTATGTAGGCATGCACACTAACAGATGTACACAACCTTACAACATGTACATCACACTTACGGACGTGCATAACATTGTTTTTTGTGGACATATAAGATAAAACATATATGTATATTAGACATTTAACCACTGGCCTAATATCCAGAGACATTGATCATGAAAGTTTATACATGCTTTTATTATTGAAAAGTCGTGCAATCAATCCATCAGTTCTAAAGTGTACATGTTTTAATATGCCTACAAAAGATTTTCTATGTCATTCCATGTACATTTTAGCCCTTGTGGCTAATAAAACATATGCGTATATGTAAATGCCATTTGAAAGTATATATGGCAAACATGCAAACATCTTGAGATATGGTTAATGGAATACTAATCATGTGTGCACCAAGCTCTTTAATTGTGTGATATATAGGGTATGAGCCAAACTAAATTTGCTCGTTTATCTATTGTCGATTATTTTAAATTCGTCTTAGGATTTAAGAAGTTTTCGCAGACATTGCTTCAAAATTTTCATGTTTATCCATTGCAAATGATGAAACAAATGCAGTATATACATTTAAATGAAACTTAAGTTCTCTAACTGATCTAACAAAGATATCCTTATAATCAGTAAATATCATAACTTGTGCAATGTATAATGAACTAGTGTACATGTGATTTTCTGTAAAACATTGTACATCTAGACAATAGAATATATGTTTACACGTTAACAGTTTTTAATCATGCAAAAAAATAGAATATTATTTTACTTACGATTAGTTCCAAACAATGTAACTTGCAAAAGTATGTAACAAATTTATTAGGTGTAGATGTAAATCATTGCAGGTTAATGGGTGTACATGTGAGTAGTTGTACATGTGGATAGATGATTTTTTGTGTACACGTGGATATTATATATATGATTACATATTTGTAACGTCTATCTAATTAATATTAATATTTATCTAATTATTTTTAAAATTAATGCCTCTATATCAGAAATCTTGATTTAAATCTATCTAATTATTTTTAGAGTCATGGTAATCAAATTTGTAATAGTTTTTAAAATGATTTATAATGTCTATCTAATTAGTTTTAAAGATTCATGATAATTTTTGTTTACGAGTTTACATGTGGATATTACAATTATGAAGACATACATATATAATGTATATCTACAATTATTTTTTAAGAGTCTTATTTATCAAATTATTTTAAGAGTTATTTCTATCTAATTACTTTTGAAGTCATGGTTAAAAAGCACTTTTGGAAGTTTGAGGTCAAATAAAGAGGATATATTCACAATTTTGTGAGTCTGGAGCCAGATTGAAATAAAATTAAAACGTGAGGGACCATTCATGCAGTTATAAGGAAGGGCAGAAATGAACGTTTTAAATTTTGAAGTTCATTTACGAGTATTTATATGCAGTTTTGATAGTTTGTGGTCAAACTAAGCAAGACTAAAACATCGGAGGACCACATGTACAAAACAAAAACAATTCACCATTGTTGCTAGACCTTTTTTCTCTGATGAATCGACGACAACTCTCGATGGCCACCACAGTAGATTCATGTTGAGGAACAAGTTTCACGGCGGAGAACGAGCAGTCGCGGATTAAGCCTTGATGTGGCGAGAAAAAAGGAGATGCGGCGGAGATGGTTAGGTAGTTGTGGTGCGGTTCAAGAGATGCCGTGACACATAATGTATACTGGCTTGGAATGGTGAGCAGGAATTGCTATGGCTGAGTATGCCACATTTGTTTTAGTTTCTCTGTAGAAATTGAAGATCAAAACTTTAATTTTCTGTTTCATCTTAAAAAAAAATAATTAAAAAGAAAAACAATTTACTAACTGAAAAAAAAAGAAACCAAAAGAGGAACTGTTAGTTTTACCTTAGTAGCAATAAGTGTCTCATACTGTAATAAAAACTTAAAAGTGACAATATTCGTAAATCACTCATTGTTTGTGTGTGTTGATTGAGTAAATGAGATTTGCGTTTAGTAAAGTCAAACACCTTTTGGTTTAAAGCATGCATTATTAAATTAGGCCAACTATTTTATTGTGTCATGAATATCACCTAAACCATTCGGTATCGTGTCACACTATAGATTCATGGGTAATTGCATCTACTAACCATAAGAAAAACTTTAATTCAATACATAACCATAAGGAAACTATGACTATGATATGTTATATATTTTCTATCACTTGGAAAAAAATTACCTTTTACTTCTTTCTTTCATCTAGACGCACTAATCAAATATTAGAATTCTTGAAGCTGAAAAGAAAATTCAAAAGATTAGGAGAGAAAAAGAACACGTAAGGGAAAAATAATAGATAAACTTACGGTTGAAAAATACTAAATAATAAGTAGTTGTAGGAAAATCGGTGAGGATGAAGTTGGGGGAGGGGGGAGGGACAGCGGTTCAGAGAAACAGGGTAGCAGTGCGATTTGGTGAAGAGAAGTACATAATCATGAAAAAGCTAATTACATAAAACGGTTGTGAAAAAATAAATCTGGGTATTTCGTGAATGAAAGATGATGAACATGATGAAATAGTTGGTTCTATACTATTTAAATGTATATAGAATAGTCTATTCG
>CAJHQQ010005071.1:0-20843 GCA_905132885.1 Moricandia moricandioides | reverse complement strand
AAAAGGAGTAGAATTTTGGACTCATAAATCCGTGGATAATCACCCTGAATTTGAATCAATATCATAGGAGTTATGATGAAGATGTTATTCCACTTTTAACCGAAGTGATTCCACTTTACCCTGTTTGGAGATTTGGTAATTTCTTCTTGATTCTAATCAAACCAGAATGAATCAAGATTTAAGAATCTTGATTTGGACTCATAAATCAGTGTAGAATCATCCTGAATTTTAATCAAGATCATAGGAGTTATGATGAAGAAGTTATCCCACTTTTAACCGAAGTGACTCCAGTTTACCCTGTTTGGAGATTTGGCAATTTCTTCTTGATTCTAATCAAACCAGAATGTATAAAGATGTAAGAAGCTTTATTTTGGCTCATAAATCAGTGGATAATCACCCTGAAGTTGAATCAATATCATTGGAGTTATGATGAAGAAGTTATCCCACTTTTAACCGAAGTGATTCCAGTTTGCCATGTTTGGAGAGTTGGCAATTTCTTCTTGATACTAATAAAACCATAATGAATCAAGATGTAAGAATCTTTATATGTACTCATAAATCAGTGTGGAATCACCCTGAAGTTGAATCAAGATCATAGGAGTTATGATGAAGATGTTTTTCCACTTTTTACCGAAGTGACTCCAGTTTGCCCTGTTTGGAGATTTGGCAATTTATTCTTGATACTAATAAAACCAGAATGAATCACGATATAAGAAGCTTGATTTGGACACATTAATCAGTGTAGAATCACCCTGGAGTTGAATCAATATCATTGGAGTTATGATGAAGAAGTTATCCATGTTTTAACTGAAGTTATTCTAGTTTACCCTGTTTGGAGATTTGACAATTTCTTGATACAAATAAAACCAGAATGAACCACGATGTAAGAATCTTGATTTCGACTCATAAATCAGTTTAGAATCACCCTGAAGTTGAATCAAGATCATAGGAGTTATGATGAAGAAGTTATGCCCACTTTTAACCGAAGTGATTCCAGTTTATCCCTGTTAGGAGATTGGGCAATTTCTTCTTGATACAATAAAAACTATAATGATTCCAAGATGTAAGAATCTTGATCTGGACTCATAATCAGTGTAGAATCACCCTGAAGTTGACAAGAATCATTAGGAGTTATGATGAAGAAGTTTTCCCACTTTTTACCGAAGTGACTCCAGTTTACCATGTTTGGAGATTCGAAATTTATTTTGATACTAATAAAACAGAATGAATCACGATGTAAGAATCTTGATTTGGACTCATAAATCAGTTTAGAATCACCCTGAAGTTGAATCCAAGATCATAGGAGTTATGATGAAGAAGTTATCCCACTTTTAACCGAAGTGACTCCAGTTTACCCTGTTTGGAGATTTGGAAATTTCTTCTTGATTCTAATCAAACAAGAATGTATAAAATGTAAGAAGCTTTATTTTGACTCATAAATCAGTGGATAATCACCCTGAAAGTTGAATCAATATCATTGGAGTTATGATGAAGAAGTTATCCCACTTTTAACCGAAGTGATTCCAGTTTGCCCTGTTTGGAGAGTTGGCAATTTCTTCTTGATACTAATAAAACCATAATGAATCAAGATGTAAGAATATTGATATGGAATCATAAATCAATGTAGAATCACCCTGAATTTGAATCAAGATCATAGGAGTTATGATGAAGATGTTTCCCACTTTTACCGAAGTGACTCCAGTTTACCCTGTTTGGAGATTTGGCAATTTATTCTTGATACTAGTAAACCAGAATGAATCAACGATGTAAGGAGCTTTATTTGGACTCATTAATCAGTGTAGAATCACCCTGGAGTTGAATCAATATCATTGGAGTTATGATGAAGAAGTTATCCCACTTTTAACCGAAGTGATTCTAGTTTACCCTGTTTGGAGATTTGGCAATTTATTCTTGATACTAATAAAACCAGAATGAATCACGATGTAAGAAGCTTGATTTGGACTCATAAATTAGTGTAGAATCACCCTGAAGTTGAATCAAGATCATAGGAGTTATGATGAAGATGTTTTCCCACTTTTTACCGAAGTGACTCCAGTTTACCCTTTTTGGAGGGTTGGCAATTTATTCTTGATACTAATAAAACCAGAATGAATAACGATGTAAGAAGCTTGATTTAGACTCATTAATCAGTGTAGAATCACCCTGAAGTTGAATCAAGATCATAGGAGTTATGATGAAGATGTTTTCCCACTTTTTACCGAAGTGACTCCAGTTTACCCTGTTTCGAGATTTGGTAATTTCTTCTTGATTCAAATAAAACTATAATGATTCAAGAAGTAAAAATCTTGATCTGGACTCATAAATCAGTGTAGAATCACCCTGAAGTTGAATCAAGATCATAAGAGTTATGATGAAGATGTTTTCCCACTTTTTACCGAAGTGACTCCAGTTTACCATGTTTGGAGATTTGATAATTTATTTTTGATACTAATAAAACCATAATGAATCACGATGTAAGAATATTGATTTGGACTCATAAATCAGTTTAGAATCACCCTGAAGTTAAATCAAGATCATAGGAGTTATGATGAAGAAGTTATCCCACTTTTAACCGAAGTGACTCCAGTTTACCCTGTTGGGAGATTTGGCAATTTCTTCTTGATTCTAATCAAACCAGAATGTATAAAGATCTAAGAAGCTTTATTTTGACTCATAAATCAGTGGGTAATCACCCTGAAGTTGAATCAATATCATTGGAGTTATGATGAAGAAGTTATCCCACTTTTAACCGAAGTGATTCTAGTTTACCCTGTTTGGAGATTTGGCAATTTCTTCTTGATACTAATAAAGCCATAATGATTCAAGATGTAAGAATATTGATATGGACTCATAAATCAGTGTAGAATCACCCTGAATTTGAATCAAGATCATAGGAGTTATGATGAAGATGTTTTCCCACTTTTTACCGAAGTGACTCCAGTTTACCCTGTTTGGAGATTTGGCAGTTTATTCTTGATACTAATAAAACCAGAATGAATCACGATGTATGAATCTTGATTTGGACTCATAAATCAGTTTAGAATCACCCTGAAGTTGAATCAATATCATAGGAGTTATGATGAAGAAGTTATCCCACTTTTAACCGAAGTGACTCGAGTTTGCCCTGTTTGGAGAGTTGGCAATTTCTTCTTGATACTAATAAAACCATAATGAATCAAGATGTAAGAATCTTGATCTGGACTCATAAATCAGTGTAGAATCACCCTGAAGTTGAATCAAGATCATAGGAGTTATGATGAAGATGTTTTCCCACTTTTTACCGAGTGACTCCAGTTTACCCTATTTGGAGATTTGGCAATTTATTCTTGATACTAATAAAACCAGAATGAATCACGATGTAAGAATCTTAATTTGGACTCATAAATCAGTTTAGAATCACCCTGAATTTGAATCAAGATCATAGGATTTATGATGAAGATGTTTTCCCACTTTTTACCGAAGTGGCTCCAGTTTACCCTGTTTGGAGATTTGGCAGTTTGATCTTGATGCTAATAAAACCATACTGAATCACGATACAAGAATCTTGATTTGGACTCATAAATCAGTTTAGAATAACCCTGAAGTTGAATCAAGATCATAGGAGTTATGATGAAGATATTTTCCCACTTTTTACCGAAGTGACTCCAGTTTACCCTGTTTGGAGATTTGGCAGTTTATTCTTGATACTAATAAAACCAGAATGAATCACGATGTAAGAATCTTGATTTGGACTCATAAATCAGTTTAGAATCACCCTGAAGTTAAATCAAGATCATAGGAGTTATGATGAAGAAGTTATCTCACTTTTAACCGAAGTGACTCCAGTTTGCCCTGTTTGGAGAGTTTGCAATTTCTTCTTGATACAAATAAAACCAGAATGAATCATGATGTAAGAATATTGATTTTTACTCATAAATCAGTGTAGAATCATCCTGAAGTTGAATCAAGATCATAGGAGTTATGATGAAGAAGTTATGCCACTTTTTACCGAAGTGACTCCAGTTTACCCTGTTTGGAGATTTGACAATTTATTCTTGATACTAATAAAACCAGAATGAATCACGATGTAAGGAGCTTTATTTGGACTCATTAATCAGTGTAGAATCACCCTGGAGTTGAACCAATATCAGTGGAGTTATGATGAAGAAGTTATCCCACTTTAAACGAAGTGATTTTAGTTTACCCTGTTTGGAGATTTGGCAATTTATTCTTGATACTAATAAAACCAGAATGAATCACGATGTAAGAAGCTTTATTTGGACTCATAAATCAGTGTAGAATCACCCTGAAGTTGAATCAAGATCATAGGAGTTATGATGAAGATGTTTTCCCACTTTTTACCGAAGTGACTCCAGTTTACCCTGTTTGGAGAGTTGGCAATTTATTCTTGATACTAATAAAACCAGAATGAATCACGATGTAAGAAGCTTGATTTCGACTCATTAATCAGTGTAAAATCACCCTGAAGTTGAATCAAGATCATAGGAGTTATGATGAAGAAGTTATCCCACTTTTAACTGAAGTGATTCCAGTTTGCCCTGTTTGGAGATTTGGCAATTTATTCTTCATACTAATAAAACCAGAATGAATCACGATGTAAGAAGCTTGATTTGGAACTCATTAATCAGTGTAGAATCACCCTGAAGTTGAAGCAAGATCATAAGAGTTATGATGAAGAAGTTATCCCACTTTTTAACCGAAGTGATTCCAGTTTGCCCTATTTTGAGATTTGGCAATTTCTTCTTGATACTAATAAATCCAGAATGAATCACGATGTAAGAAGCTTGATTTGGACTCATAAATCAGTGTAGAATCACCCTGAAGTGGAATCAAGATCATAGGAGTTATGATGAAGAAGTTATCCCACTTTTAACCGAAGTGATTCCAGTTTGCCCTGTTTGGAGAGTTTGCAATTTCTTCTTGATTTTAATCAAAACCATAATTAATCAAGATGTAAGAATCTTGATTTGGACTCATAATAAGTGGATAATCACCCTAAAGTTGAATCAATATCATTGGAGTTATGATGAAGAAGTTATCCCACTTTTAACCGAAGTGATTCTAGTTTACCCTGTTTGGAGATTTGGCAATTTCTTATTGATACTAATAAAACCATAATGATTCAAGATGTAAGAATCTTTATCTGGACTCATAAATCAGTGTAGAATCACCCTGAAGTTGAATCAAGATCATAGGAGTTATGATGAAGAATTTATCCCTGTTTTAACCGAAGTGATTCTAGTTTACCCTGTTTGGAGATTTGGCAATTTCTTGATACAAATAAAACCAGAATGAATCACGATGTAAGAATCTTGATTTGGACTCATAAATCAGTTTAGAATCACCCTGACGTTGAATCAAGATCATAGGAGTTGTGATGAAGAAGTTATGCCACTTTTAACCGAAGTGATTCCAGTTTACCCTGTTTGGAGATTTGGCAATTTCTTCTTGATACAAATAAAACCATAATGATTCAAGATGTAAGAATATTGATCTGGACTCATAAATCAGTGTAGAATCACCCTGAAGTTGAATCAAGATCATAGGAGTTATGATGAAGATGTTTTCCCACTTTTTAACCGAAATGACTCCAGTTTACCATGTTTGGAGATTTGGCAATTTCTTCTTGATTCTAATCAAACAAGTATGAATCACGATGTAAGAATCTTGATTTGGACTCATAAATCAGTTTAGAATCACCCTGAAGTTTAATCAAGATCATAGGAGTTATGATGAAGAAGTTAACCCACTTTTAACTGAAGTGACTCCAGTTTACCCTGTTTAGAGATTTGGCAATTTCTTCTTGATTCTAATCAAACCAGAATGTATAAAGATGTAGGAAGCTTTATTTTGACTCATAAATCAGTGGATAATCACCCTGAAGTTGATCAATATCATTGGAGTTATGATGAAGAAGTTATCCCACTTTTAACCGAAGTGATTCCAGTTTGCCCTGTTTTGGAGAGTTGGCAATTTCTTCTTGATACTAATAAAACCAAAATGAATCACGATGTAAGAAGCTTGATTTGGACTAATAAATTAGTGTAGAATCACCCTGAAGTTAAATCAAGATCATAGGAGTTATGATGAAGAATTTATCCCACTTTTAACCGAAGTGATCCTAGTTTACCCTGTTTGGAGATTTGACAATTTCTTCTTGACACAAATAAAACCAGAATGAATCACGATGTAAGAGCTTTGATTTGGACTCATAAATTAGTTTAGAATCACCCAGGAGTTGAATCAAAATCATAGGAGATATGATGAAGAAGTTATCCCACTTTTAACCGAAGTGACTCCAGTTTACCCTGTTTGGAGATTTGGCAATTTCTTCTTGATTCTAATCAAACCAGAATGAATCAAGATGTAAGAAGCTTGATTTGTACTCATAAATCAGTGTAGAATCATCCTGAAGTTGAATCAATATCATTGGAGTTATGATGAAGAAGTTATCGCACTTTTAACCGAAGTGATTCCATTTGTCATGTTTGGAGATTTGGAAATTTCTTGATACAAATAAAACCAGAATGAATCACGACGTAAGAATCTTGATTTGGACTCATAAATCAGTTTAGAATCACCCTGAAGTTGAATCAAGATCATAGGAGTTATGACGAAGAAGTTATGCCACTTTTAACCGAAGTGATTCCAGTTTACCCTGTTTGGAGATTTGGCAATTTCTTCTTGATACAAATAAAACCATAATGATTCAAGATGTAAGAATATCGATCTGGACTCATAAATCAGTGTAGAATCACCCTGAAGTTGAATCAAAATCATAGGACTTATGATGAAGATGTTTTCCCACTTTTTAACCGAAGTGACTCCAGTTTACCATGTTTGGAGATTTGGCAATTTCTTCTTGATTCTAATCAAACAAGAATGAATCACGATGTAAGAATCTTGATTTGGACTCATAAATCAGTTTAGAATCACCCTGAAGTTTAATCAAGATCATAGGAGTTATGATGAAGAAGTTATCCCACTTTTAACTGAAGTGACTCCAGTTTACCCTGTTTGGAGATTTGGCAATTTCTTCTTGATTCTAATCAAACCAGAATGTATAAAGATGTAAGAAGCTTTATTTTGACTCATAAATCAGTGGATAATCACCCTGAAGTTGACCAATATCATTGGAGTTATGATGAAGAAGTTATCCCACTTTTAACCGAAGTGATTCCAGTTTTCCCTGTTTGGAGAGTTGGCAATTTCTTCTTGATACTAATAAAACCATAATGAATCAAGATGTAAGAATCTTGATATGGACTCATAAATCAGTGTAGAATCACCCTGAAGTTGAATCAAGATCATAGGAGTTATGATGAAGATGTTTTCCCACTTTTTACCGAAGTGACTCCAGTTTGCCCTGTTTGGAGATTTGGCAATTTATTCTTGATACTAATAAAACCAGAATGAATCACGATGTAAGAAGCTTTATTTGGACTCATTAATCAGTGTAGAATCACCCTGGAGTTGAAGCAAGATCATAGTAGTTATGATGAAGAAGTTATCCCACTTTTAACCGAAGTGATTCCAGTTTGCCATGTTTTGAGATTTGGCAATTTCTTCTTGATACTAATAAATCCAGAATGGATCACGATTTAAGAAGCTTTATTTGGACTCATAAATCAGGGTAGAATCACCCTGAAGTTGAATTATGTTAACTTGAAGAGATGAAATGGAGCCAAAGGATGAGTTTGGGTGGAGTTTCGGTCCCGTGCAAAGTTAGGGCAAGACCTCCGGAGATTGTCTAAGAAGGCTTTAGGAGTGTTTAAAGATGTGCAAAGCTAGGGTCAAGTCCAGGAGGGACTTAGACACCATTTAGAGACATTTGGGAGGAGATGGTCGACCGTGCAAAAATAGGGCGAACCGTACGGACTTGTACGGACCGTGCAAAAATAGGGCGACCCAAAGAAGTTCCAATTCGACCTTTAAAGATGGTTGGGGAGTTTGTGCAAAAATAGGGCGAGTGGTACGGACAGGAGGTCCGTACCATCGACCGTGCAAAGATAGGGCGAAATGCTTTCCCGGGATGAACCTGAAATGAAGCCGTGCAAACTTAGGGCGCAAGTGATGCTTGTTCTGATCAAGAGGAATCAAAATGGCATCAAGAAGATACCTTGGGCGCCTGGCTGTGTGGTCAAGGAACAGGCTGGCACTTGCTGTAAAGAAAGACCAGCCTTGACTAAGAATCTGGACAGATACATGGGCAGATTAAGAGGAGCCTTAGACCAGCCAATAAGAGATCAGGCGCCAAGCTCTCCTTGTTTGAATTAAAGCAACCTTATCCATCCAGCATCAGAAATTACAAGAAGACCCAACTCATCTACACCATCCATTCCTCTTAAGTTATTTCTATCCATTAGATCTAGGTTTATGAGATTGCAAAGTGTAAAGCTTATATATAAGCTCTCTATTGTCGATTGTAAAGCTTAAGCTGAATGGGGGATTTCCCCTTCTCTTCATAATAAATCAGTGTGTGTTCTTAGATCAGAATCCCTTAATCTCTCCCTTTCTTAAACACTAAAACACTTAATCACTCTTATACATTCTAATCTCTCTTATACACTTGTTTCTGATCTGAGTTCATACACATATCATCAGATCTTTCTCATAACCAAAACAAGTCTATCTCTGGCTTTAAGAGGCGTGTTGTTCATCACTCTCTCACACAGCATTGCTCTCTGACTTTCCAACATGGTATCAGAGCCAGGTTATCTAGAACCTGAGCTGTTGCTTCCGCCATCTCAGTGCTTACCTCTCATGTCATTTTGAAGCAAGATGAAGATCCCTGGTACATGTGGTTGTTCAACATCTCAGAATGGAAGGTGGGTTCATCCTTGGTGACCAGAAGCTGTCTATTGCTGATCTACACCATCTCATGGCGCCAATGAAGAAGGAAGAAGCTTGGAAACACTGGTTATGGAGTGGTCTGATCAACCAAGCTTCAGATCCATGTTCAAGCAAGTTCTTATTCATTATCCAAGAAGAAAGGTGGTAGCTTTCTAGTCTTGAGAGCCTGGCGAGTTCACATGAAGAAAAGGTGTAGTCTTTGACATGGAGAGTTCAAGAGAAAGGAGAGAAAGGTTCATGGAAGGAGGAGACAAGGTGGCGCCACCAAAAGCTCACTTCCTTGCCATGATTCAATGGAGTTTCAAGGAACTAACACTAGTTCCTTGGCTGTAAGGAAACTCTTTCTCTTGTTTGTAAAGCTTGAGCATTTGAACTGAATATTGAAATGTGTGGTGTTGTGATTGAGATTTAAAACCTGAGGATTTCTTAAAAGTTGCTAAATAAATTTGAAAATTTGTTTAGAACTTGTTCCAGGATGTTTAAAGAGGCTTGTGAAGTTGAGATATGAAAGTGCTTGCCTCAGATCTTGTATGAGTTGTGCTAGGATGATAGATTGTTGTTTCTGCATCTAGTAGCTTTCATAACTTGAATCTGATTAAGGTAATGCATGGTCTGATGTAAGGTTTATGATAAGTGTTGCTAGACCTCAGTTAAAATTTGTGTGAGCATTGATAGATGATTGTGTCTGATCTTGTTGCATACATGTTTAGAAACTGGTTAAGGTGCTGCATACTATCATAATGGTTACTGTCTTAAGATTGAGCACTTAGTTTAAAAGACTAAGATGTGGTTAAGACAAGTAAAGAATTGCCTAAGTAGCTTGTATTGAATCTGAAATGATCTTACTTGTGCTTAGAGAAGTAGCTTGCAAAGATGTGAACTAGCTAATGCTTGATTCAATCTTGTGCAAAGCTTGAGACATTGTGGGGATCAAGCTTGATGATTACTCAAGGCTTGATCTCAAATATTTGTTTCTGATCTTTGCTGGAGTTTAGTGATGTTTCAGGTTTCACAAAAGGTGTTCTTGGTTCACTATACATCCGAGTTGAAAGAGGCAGAATGGTGTGCCATTGGGGTTCAATGGAGAATTGATAGAGGAGTGGTGATGCGCCACTGATGCTTGAAGTCACTGAAGCTCACTTGCAAGCTTGGACCCCAAATCTAATCCAAGCTTGAGGAGGGGAGTTAAGTGAGCTATCAAGCGGTTCAAGAGGAGCCATTGCAAGCAGCTGAAGAAGGAGCCATTTGGGTTTAGGCAGTGGCGTGTCTAGACAAGAGAGCTTTCAGAGGGTTCTTGGCTATGGGAAGATGAAGACTCAGCAGTGCGGCTTCTAGTGTGAGGTGGCTGGTGAGATGAAGCTTCCATAAGCAATCCAATCAAGATGGCAAGTTCAAGGTGTTGCAATGGAGTGTGATGCAGATCATGTGTGCAATCCTTCCAAGCTTGACTTGTTCCACATGGTCAAGCTTGAGGGGGAGTGTTGAGACATGATCTGATCAAGGAGAGTCATTGACGGTTATGCAAGAAGAGGAGCAGATCAGTTATGAAGCTAAGTGAGGAATGATGAAGCATTGGAACAAGGCGGCTTCTAGAGTGAGGTGATTGGTACAATGGCTGAAGCATCATCATGAGGTTCAGTAGCTTGGTGTGTTCTCTTGAAGCAGAAGAAGTCAAGACTCAGTATGTATCTATCAAGGAAGATCAGAAGAAGCGAGCACTTGATCACAACAAGGAGGTTGTGAGAAAGGGGGAGCAACAAGGTCTGTCCAAAGATGAGATACAAGAAGAGTTGGTGGTGAGCAAGGAGAGTGATGAACGAACCTTGCATCACATGAGAGGCCATGATCCAAGTGGTTCTTTGGATCCCTTACATTGATGGTAAGGTACAAAGAACCACTGGCCAATCCCTAGGCCTTGAGGAACCTACTCTTTTTCCCTCATCAAGGTTTTATCCCAAAAAGGGTTTTCTTTGGTGAGGTTTTTAATGAGGGGATTCTTCAAGGTTCCAAGCTTGACTTAGGATCACTAGAGTCAAGCTTGAGGGGGAGTGTTAACTTGAAGAGATGAAATGGAGCCAAAGGATGAGTTTGGGTGGAGTTTCGGTCCCGTGCAAAGTTAGGGCAAGACCTACGGAGATTGTCTAAGAAGGTTTAGGAGTGTTTAAAGATGTGCAAAGCTAGGTCAAGTCCAGGAGGACTTAGACACCATTTAGAGACATTTGGGAGGAGATGGTCGACCGTGCAAAATAGGGCGAACCGTACGGACTTGTACGGACCGTGCAAAAAATAGGGCGACCCAAAGAAGTTCTCAATTCAAACCTTTAAAGATGGTTGGGGAGTTTGTGCAAAAATAGGGCGAAGTGGTACGGACAGGAGGTCCGTACCATCGACCGTGGCAAGACTAGGGCGAAATGCTTTCCCGGGATGAACCTGAAATGAAGCCGTGGCAAACTTAGGGCGCAGTGATGCTTGTTCTGATCAGGAGGAATCAAAAATGGCATCAAAAGAGATACCTTGGGCGCCTGTGGGTTTGTGTGGTCAAGGAACAGGCCTGGCACTTGGCTGTAAGAAGACCAGCCCTTGACTAAGTATCTGGACAGATACATGGGCAGATGAAGAGGAGCCTTAGACCAGCCAATAAGAGATCAGGCGCCAGCTTTCCTTGTTTGAATTAAAGCAACCTTATCCATCCAGCATCAGAAATTACAAGAAGACCCAACTCATCTACACCATCCATTCCTCTTAAGTTATTTCTATCCATTAGATCTAGGTTTATGGGATTGCAAAGTGTAAAGCTTATTTATAGCCTAGACTGGCGAGTTGTATGATCTAAGGGAGCAAGGGGGATTTCCCCTCTCCACTTCATAATAAACAAAGTGTGTTCTTGTTCAGAAACCCTTAATCTCTCCCTTTCTTAGTCTCTAATCTATCTTAGTCTCCTTAAGTCTCCTAATCTCTTGTTTCTGTCCAAGTTCATACTGTTCTTCATCAGACCATTCTCTCTATCATTTCAAGCTCTTATCACGCCCTAAAGGGCTTGTTCATCACACACACAATCTTATCTCTGATTTCCAACACCTATGTCTTCTTGAGGATGAACTGAGGTGCTCATACTCATTGTCAGTCTCCTTATAACCATAATGTTCTTGGCGAGTTGCATGAGGTCTCTCCTCTCTCCTTTCTCTTTCTCTCCTAGTCTCTCGGTTTGGTGCTTGACTAGTAGCTCTCCTAATGTCTTCTCTAAGCTCTCTCCTGATGTCATTGAGGTTGGTCCTCATCATCTTGGTCATGGTTGCTACCATGTTTTGGTTAAGTTGAGCCGACATAGCCTCCATGAGATACTTGTCCTTCCTGGCGAGTGAAGCTTCTTCTTCAGACTCGGCTTCCATGCTTCCTGCACGCAAAGGTAACCAAAATAACCAGTAAAAGGTTTCTAGGGAACAAGACAAGCAAAAAGGAAAAAGAAAACAAGCAAAAAGGAAAAGCAAACAAGCTTACAATGCAAGACAAAAGTGAAAAGGAAATCGACTGGCAAAAAGGAAAAAGATTCAAGCAAAAAGGAAACACTTCTAAGCTTTTTCCAAATCACTCCTAAGGTTTTCTAGCACCCTAATAGCCTCAATATGCTCGTGTTCAAGGTGATAGACAAGCTAAACTAATGCACAAAGTGATCGACAACAAGGTACATGCGGCTAGGGTTTTTATCTCTCTAGGGTTTTCGCATGAAACCAAAAAGGAAAGTCTAAAATTTCTTGTCTAAACACTTATGCAGTCACGAGCAGCCCCTAAACAAAGAGTTCTAATGCTTATTCAAGATGATATAGATTGATATAGATGATACACGGATGAGACAAACAAAAAGAAACAAGAGAATACAAAGGATAGCGAGTACTTCCCAACCAAAGTTGCTCTGATACCACTTGATGCGTCCCTAGGATGCTCTTTGGTTGATGGGAATGGATAGATCCTTGCAAGAACGAATCAGAGACTCAAGTCCTTCAAGGCGTGTGGATTGAATGGTGACACAAGAGGGATGGATGATCTCTTGATACTCCTAGATGAATAACTTGGATATGACACACCAAATTAGACACCCTTAGGTCTCTGGATATTACACACCAGAACTCGACACCTTCTAGAGAGAGAGAGCCGACAAGAATGAATGTAACTTGTTTAATAAAAGACTGGATGATTACAAAAGGGTGTAGAGAACCCTTTAAATAAGAAACCAGAGACAAATCCTCTAGGGTTTCGACATGAATCAAAAAAGGAAAGAGAGTTTAACATAAGCTTTTAAATGGAATGAAATAAAAATGTAAACTTCTATAGTCTTGGACCGAGAATAGCACTTAGGTGATGTGTAGACAAGTTGTGGCCTCGTTAAAAACCTTCCTCCTGGAAAACCTCGTGGGACAAAACCAAAAGCAAGGAAAAGAGCACACACCCCATGTCTTGCCTAGACACTAACTCAGCTTGATGTAGAGATGGCTTGAATGGTGATCAAGACATCTTGGATCAGACCTTGTCCAAGACTTTGTTGTTGTGGATGTGAAGTGAGTAATCCAACAACATTCTCTTTAAGCTTCTTGACTCTGGAACGAGTCATGGGACCTTCAGGAATGGCTAGAGCATCATCACCAAGTTGTTGGTGCAATGTGGCTTCTTGTGGTTCATCTAGACTCTCCTTGTTCTCCTTAGTGATCCGGTCCTTGATCACATCAAATGCACTCTTAAATGTTGCATCCTCAAGCTCTTCAGGTTCAGGTTCATGCTTCCATTCTTTGGTGCTTTCCAGGATCACATCAAGGTTAGTTTCTAGCCATTTGTTGCATTCATTGGTGTGTAGCTTGATTAGATGTGTTGCTTAGTCTAAGCTACTGCCATAAATTGTTGTTGCATTCATGAATTGTCTAGGTTGATTAGATGAGTTTTCTAGTCACTGTTTTGTCTTTTGTAATCTATGTTTGCTTAAATGATCATAAAAATTAGCCTAAATGTCTTGTACTTGATGAAATATCATGGTTGAGTGTTTAGTGAATTATATGCATGGTTTAGGACTGAATGAGTTGTTTAGCTTCTGCCATTGCATTGTTTGAAGGTTGGGGATCAGACTTGGTGAGTTACCAAGGTCTGATCCTCTTGTGTGGTCTAATTCTTGCTGGAGTTTGAGTGTTGTTTCAGGTACACAAGAGGTGTCCACTGTGCATCACCAATCCAAAACTAAGAAGAAGGCTTTGCCCATGTATTCAGAGCCTACACATGATGTATATTCCTGTTTGATTCAGAGCCTACACATGATGTATATTCCTGACCATGGAGAGATCACTTGTGTGTAGAGAACCGGTTGATTTAAGCGCAGGCCATTTGGTTGTTGAGCTCCTGGTTCCAAGAGACACACAAGGAAGAGTTGTTCTAGGCAGTGGAGAGGAGATCAAGGGAGGAGGAACTGGTTGACTTAAGCGCAGCTGTTGGGGTGATGCGCTCCTGGTCCTAGCTCAGTCTTGCTCACTTCCAAGCTTGGTCCATCCCTATACTCTCTGGATCAAGCTTGAGGAGGGGTAATGAAGAAGCAATCCTGAAGATCCAGCCGCCACAAGCCATTGGCAAGCTGTGGAGTTCACACTTGCATCATAAACCAGATCAAAGAAGACTCAAGGAACTCACTGTCCCAATGCAAGCTTGGTCCTTCATTATTCTCAGTCCCAAGCATGAGATTGAGCTTCCATGATCTGAGTATTTTCTTACCAAGTGGGGAATTCAAGTGGAGTTCACTCCCCATCATACTTATGAAAGGGAAGCACCTTAAACTCATCTCAATACATTCATTATTGTCCTTATACTTAAATTGTTATTGAGCTTAGTGTGATGAGTGCATTTCCTCAAGAACTGATGCACCTTTGGGATAATGTATCAGGTACCTTACTTGGTGATCTATGAAGCAGAAGCTGGTGGTCTCTAAAACTCCTTGAAGTGGCGAGTAGTCAGAAGAAAGGGGGAGACACAACCAGCCTAAAGAAGTGATCCAAGATGTTGATGTGGGCAAGTTGTGAGTTCACACTTGTACCATTATTTGAGGCCATGATCCAGAGCCTAAGGACTCCACCATGAGTTGTCTGAAGCTCCTTAGGCTCACTGGCCAATCCCTAGGCTTTGAAGAACTCTACTCTTTTCCTTAGCTGGTTTTGTCCCAAATGGGTTTTCTGGTTAAGGTTTTTAATGAGGGAGCTTCTTCAAGGTTCCAAGCTTGTCCAAGAATCTCCTATGGTAAAGCTTGAGGGGGAGTGTTAGAATGAAGATAAATAATGCTGGTGAAGAAACCAAGCATCAAAGATGAAGCATCCAGAGCAAGTTTGAATCTGTCCGTACAGTCTTGGCGTGCAAGTATCAAATCTTAACCTAGAGTGTCTTGGAAGTCAAGGCAAATGGGGAACTCGTCAAGCTGAGTATTCTGAGGCAGATTTGAAGTTTAAAATAGAGATCAGACCGTTGGAAACACCTTAGACAAGTTGGGAGTTAATTATAATAAAAGTCACATGTGCATAAGAGGATGAGCCGGCTGTCACTTTCACTCAACCAAACCGTGCCCATCTCTCTCTCCTGTCACTCTCTCTCCCTCTGGTCGAGATTCTCCTTGGCTGTATCCTTCTTGTCTTCATCAGAAACCCCACAAAAGTATTTGTTTATGTCTTCCTAGATTTAGATTAATTTAATGTATGCACACTCCCTATTTAAAGGCAGTTCATGTAACTGAATGAATCAAGCAAAGAGGAGTTCTCTTTCTTCACTATTCTCTGGTTCCATACTCCCTTAGTCTCTCATTCTCTCTAATCTCTCTGGTTACACACGAATTCACCCTCTTTGATACTCAAGAACACTCTCATACTTTCATACTCTTCATTGCATTCTCTTTGATTCTCACTTAATCTCTTCATTCTCTTTCTCTTAGTTTCGACCATACTCTGTTTCTACATCACTCTCACACCTAAATTCATCTATTCTCACAATAAACCCATTAGGAGTTGGTTTGGTGTATTAAACCAATTAGCAATAGGATTTAGTTTTGGTTAACCTAAACCACATTGGTTTAGGCTTAGGGTTTTATGTTTTATGTTTTAAAGCAACAGCACCACGTCCATGTAGCAAGCAACCTTTCAATTATCAATAAAACTTCTTTTTGGTGCAAATCAATCTTGAGACGACACTGTCTCCTTTGTTCACAAGTGGTGAACGTGTTCTATATCACACTAAGGGAGAGTTAATCTTTTGTGATCCATCCTAGACATCAAGCAGGACGCCCCTGTGTCTGAGGAGTAGCATAAACAACCTCTGAGCAATCCATAGCTCGAAGGTGAAGTCCATTTCCATCACCTTTCATCCATCAACACCCCCTTCAAGTGATTCAGGGAGAGACAGCCATTCCACGGCCGTACCAATAACATATAACAACTTCAATTTGTGCCTACTTTTCTCAAAATCAGAAGACAAATGATTAAGTACAAATTGAGAATCATTTAGCAAAGAATCAGCATGTTTATCAAAGAAACTGTTATAAACCAGAATGTCATCAAAGCTCAAAACAACACAATTCTCAAGCAATGATCACAAAACATGCCAAGATTTTTCAGTTTCAGAACATAAACTAGCAAGTTTCAAATCAGAATCAAGAACAACTTCTGTTTCAGCCTTAAGTTCTTTCAGTTCCTAAGACTTACTAGGTTTGTCCAAAACATAAGCATATGCAAACAAACCACCAGTGATAAGTTTATGAATAGAAACACTCAGATCAAAGCCATTATCTTAAAAACAAGCAACAAAATCACAAGGTTTTCTAAGACAAAAATCAGATTGTTGCAGAACAAACTTTTGTGTCTTTTCAGAGTGATTAAGGCTTCTGTGATGTTTCTTAAACTGATCAAAACTCAAAACAAGACTAGGGTTGATTTCATTACCACATGAAAAATGTTTTTGATCAAAAGATTTATCTTGTTCAAATTTCTTAAAAGAATGAATCATGTTATCAAAAACAGAGTTTGAAACACAAAATTCTTTCACTTTTTCAAGACCAAAACGTTTTACATCACTGGAACTAACCATAACAAACAAATCAGGCACAGAATTAACCATATTAAGGTCCTTTACAGTGCTCTTGAGAGTTCAAAGAGAATGCCTTAGCATCTATTTCTGCTTCAATGTTGGGCTGCTCCAACACTTTTTCTGGTGGTAAACTCTTTTGTGCTTCTTCTGCTGAGTTTTCTTCTGAGACACTAAAACAAAGCTACTCGGTTGCACCGGTTCCAGATAAGTTAGTTCATCACATGTTTTATTGACATTAAGCTCAGACTGAGAAGAGAAAAGAGATAACTCATATTCTGTCTCAGGTTATTTTATTACCTTAGATGTTTCTGTTCCCATCTCTTGGATAACCTTCTCTTGCTTGCTACAACTCCTTGGACTATCAATCTTTGAGGAAGGACGTGAGGTTGGTCTCCTTTCATGGTCTGTTACAAAATTTTGAAGTACTTGTTGTGCAATCCTTTTGAAATCATCTTGAAACTTTTGGCTGTCCAAATAATCAAGTGTTGCTTGTTGTTTTTGAGACTTCTTTATAGGATCACGACCATAGCAAGCTCCTGACTCTTCTCTGGCATGTCTAGGACGTTCTCTGCTCCTCCTAGTTGGTTCCCCTTGCCTCACTGGTCGTGCCTTTTCCTGCACAAAATCAGAATGGTTAAAAACCGATTTTTCTTTTCTTATCAAATTCTGTCTTTTTTCAAGCAAACTCTTTGTGGAAGAACTGAATGTGAATGAGCTTCCTATGATCTGAGAGATGTCTTAAGCTTGAGGAGGGGTAATGATGAGCATTCCTGAAGATCCAACCGCCACAAGCCATTGGCAAGAAGTGGAGTTCACTCTTGCATCATTCCTCACCAGCCGGGTCAAAGAAGCTATCATGAACTCATTGCAACCTTGCAAGCTTGGACCTTCACCTATTCTCGGTTCCAAGCTTGAGGGGGAGTGTGAATGAGCTTCCTATGATCTGACTTGTTAATCATTATGGATCAGACTTGGTGAGTTATCAAGCTCTGATCCTAATGTGTAGTCTAATTCTTGTTTGGAGTTTGAGTGTTGTTTCAGGGTCACAAAGAGTGTCACTTGTTCAGCATCAATCCAGAACAAAGAAGAAGGTGTTGCCCATGCAGTTCAGAGCCTACACATGATGTAAATTCCTGTAAATCCAGAGCCTACACATGATGTACATTCCTGACCATGGAGAGAAGAACCGGTTATAAGAAGCGCAGACCATGAAGGTTGTTGAGCTCCTGGTTCAAGAGAAGAAGGTGTTGCCCATGCAGTTCAGAGCCTACACATGGTGTATATTCCTGTAAATCCAGAGCCTACACATGGTGTATATTCCTGTAAATCCAGAGCCTACACATGGTGTATATTCCTGTAAATCCAGAGCCTACACATGATGTATATTCCTGACCATGGAGAGACTGTTGGTGAAGAGTCCAGATGGTAGTAAGTCGTGGCTGAGATAGAATATGGCTGAGCTCTGAAGATACTTCAGGAAGGAGTATTGATGGAGAGGCAGACCAGTGTTTGATCAGCCATCCACCAGGTTGGATCTTCCCATCACTTGTGTGTAGAGAACCGGTTGATTTAAGCGCAGGCCATTTGGTTGTTGAGCTCCTGGTTCCAAGAGACACACAAGGAAGAATTGTTTTAGGCAGTGGAGAGGAGATCAAGGGAGGAGGAACTGGTTGACTTAAGCGCAGCTGTTGGGGTGATGCGCTCCTGGTCCTAGCTCAGTCTTGCTCACTTCCAAGCTTGGTCCATCCCTATACTCTCTGGATCAAGCTTGAGGAGGGGTAATGAAGAAGCAATCCTGAAGATCCAGCCGCCACAAGCCATTGGCAAGCTGTGGAGTTCACACTTGCATCATAAACCAGATCAAAGAAGACTCAAGGAACTCATTGCAACCTTGCAAGCTTGGACCTTCACCTATTCTCGGTTCCAAGCTTGAGGGGGAGTGTGAATGAGCTTCCTATGATCTGACGAGATGTCTTAAGCTTGAGGAGGGGTAATGATGAGCATTCCTGAAGATCCAAGTCGTCCATTGCCATCAACTCACACCACACCGGTTCAAAGAAGCCACAACAAGGACAGCAACAACTTGGTGTTAGAACAGATGGCCATCAGAAGACTACTGACAAGAAGATCAGGTAGAGATGATTGGAATGCTATGGATCAGCCCAAGGCGTGGAGTTAGAACAGTTACCTTCTGGTGGGGAAGCTATGAATCAGCTTCTACATGGAGTTAGAAAGTTACCTTCAGCTGGGAGCTATGAATCAGCCCCATAGCATGTGTGTGTGTACCTGGTTGATGAAGCGTCATTGATCTGTGAAGATGGAGTCCACTTGGTGGTTATTCAAGAAGAAGAAGCAACCAAGGCAGAGAATGAAGATGATACTTCATGGAGTGAGTAGCTGGTCATCCGAGCACTGAAACCCAACAAGAGGTTGGGTGAAAGGGGGAGAAACCAAGATCAGTGTGAAGATGGGCTAGATGAGCTCAAGAAGAGTTAGTGGTGAGCAGTCCAAGTCGGATTAGCTTGCACCACAGTGAGGGCCATGATCCAGAGTTCTTTGTGTCCACCACACTGGTTTAGACACAAAGAACTCATTGGCCAATCCCTAGGCCTTGAAGGAGCTTACTCTTTTCCTTATGAGGGTTTTTATCCCTAAGGAGGGTTTTCTCTCATAAGGTTTTTAATGAGGAGTGACTTCAAGGTTCCAAGCTTGACTTAGGATCACTATAGTCAAGCTTGAGGGGGAGTGTTAACTTGAAGAGATGAAAATGAACAAAAGAGAGAGATGAGATGGAGGCAAAATATTGACATCAAGAGAAGAGAAGAACATCTGTGTACATAGGCAAGTGACATAGTTGACTACATGCCTCAACTACATGTGAGCTGATATAGTCAACTACATGCCTCAACTACATGTGAGCTGATATAGTCGACTACATGCATCACCTACATGCATCAACTACATAGTCCGATAATATAGTCGACTACATGAATCGACTACATGGCCGTTGGGAAGCAGAAGGCTCCACTTGGTCTGTTTGAATTTTTAAAAACCCTAATGTATCTATCTCTCTCTATATAATGTATCTCTCTCTGGTCGAAAATAACAACATGAAATAAGAAGAAAAGAAGGGAGTAAGGGGGATTTCCCCTCTCCACTTCATAAACTCTTAATCTCTCAAATCTCTATAACTCTCACTCGAATCTCTTCCTATTCTCTTTATTCTCTTTAATCTCAGTTTCTGGTTCAAGTATACACTAGCAGAAACCAGATCCACTCTCTTCTTCATTTCGAGTTCTCTGCTACAAATACCACTGTTCATCCTGCTCCAACACACACGACTTCACACTCTGTGAAATTCCAACACAAGACTTCACACTCTGTGAAATTCCAACACACAAGACTTCATACTCTGTCAAATTCCAACAGAAGATGCTCTAACCATTCATGAAGGTCCCATGACTCGTTCCAGAGTCAAGAAGCTTAATGAGAATGTTGTTGGATTACTCACTTCACATCCACAACAAGAAGGTCTTGGACAAGGTTTGATCCGAGATGTCTTGATCACCATTCAAGCCATCTCTACACCAAACTGAGGTAGTGTCTAGGCAGACATGGAGTGCGTGCTCTTTTCCTTGCTTTTGGTTTTGTCCCACGAGGTTTTCTAGAAGGAAGGTTTTTAACGAGGCCACAACATGTCTACAAATCACCTAAGTGCTACACTCGGTCCAAGACTATTAGAAGTGCATTTTATTTCATTTAACTTATAAACTATAGTTTTGCTTTCTTTCCTTTTTTGGTTCTTGGTCGAAAACCCTAGAGGCATGTCTCTGGTTTTCTTATTTAAAGGGTGCCTTATGCCCTATTGTACTCATCGATTCTTTTCTATACAAGTT
>CAJHQQ010005070.1:0-20844 GCA_905132885.1 Moricandia moricandioides | reverse complement strand
TCGATTGACAACAGTCTTGAACTTCGACTCTCTCAAAGATCAGCTACTGATTATTCTCTTCTAAATGCTCCAAAAGCTCCAAATATCTCCATATATCTCCAAAACGTACATGGACGTGTAAAGACCTTAAAACATATCCTAGACACACATAATAGACCCTAAATGGAGTCCATAACATGGCCTAAAAATGGTAATAAATAGGCTATATCATCCAAACAAGCAAGATTCCAGCAATCTCTTCATCAACTCTTACACACTATCCATGGCAGTCTAGAGTGTGTTTATCCAACTACTCTGGTTTTTATTCAAGCCTTCTAAGACATTCATCAAGAGAGGTGTTGTGACTTGCATCTTTTCCTTGGTTTTTGTTCCATTGGGTTTTCCAAACAAGGTTTTTAATGAGGCTTGCACCCAACACTTATACAAAAGCCTCTTGATGAATCTATGCCCATTTTCTATCCTAATTTCATGCAAAAATAAACCAGGAGACTTTTCTTATTTATACATTTGAACTTAGTCTTTCTTTTAATTGTTTTGTGTATTTCCAAGAAGTTGTGCATGTACAGTCTTCTTTTCTTTATATCATGGTCGAAATCTCTCAATAAAGCATCAAACTCTTTTCTAAAAACCCAAGTATTCACTGAATCCTGTTTGATCATTGTTTGCTGTGTTTATGTCTTGATCTCGATTCTACATTTACACGCAGACCAAGATAGTCTAGGAGCCATTCCGCATCTCTTAGAAGTATCAACTCGATCCACTACTTGTTTCATCAACAATCATTGGAGAGAATTCAGGTACATGATCCTCTCACCAAGGATCATATCAAGTGGTATCAGAGCATATATCCATCATCAGGTTGTGTTTTTCCAGTTCTACAAATTTTAGACTTTTCGTATTCTATGATCGAATTTTTAGAAATGTGTTTATTAGGGTCTAATATACATAGAACTAGCGCCAAACTTGTTAAATAACTGAACATGATTCACGAAATTGCAGAGAAAAGAATTAGGGTTATTCATGAAAATCGGGATCTGATTTTGTTTTCTAGATTCACTCGATTGTTTTTTTTGTTTATGTGAATATATTTACTATATCATTGTTTGGAAATTTCTCAGGAATCATGGCAGAAGATAAAAAAGAGGACTCAGCAAGGATGAAAGGCTGTTACTTGAAGCAATGACAGCCAGAATGGAGAAAATGATGGACTCCAAAATTAATTCATTTTGCCGAGAGTTACAACAATATAGGAATCAAAGGGAGAGAAGAATAAGACAAGAAGAAACTTGTTTGAGACAGAACAACTCTGTTATTAGGAATGAAACTCCGCAGAAGAAAAGGTATGAACGAGACAAGTAGTACTGCACCAATCAAGCAGTCTGAGACAAAGCTATGCCCTTTAGTCTCGGATCTGAAAGAACAAGGTAGCTTGAGATCAACAACCAGTGTTATTGGTTTATCTAGCAAGAAAAAAGCTGTTTCAGTGAGGATAACATAAGGATAGAAATTTTGCAAGCATTTAAGGATGTAGAGGAACAACTCAGAAATACCAACACGCCCATAATTAGAAGAACAGAACGAAGAACTAGTGACCGCTGTCTCAGAACTCAATTCAGTAGAACCGGAATCAGCAGCACAAATTCAAAAAAAACCAAGATTACAACAATCATTCAGAAAGATGATCAACCAGTCAAGGACAAAATGGTTCTTTTCAGATAGGATATGACAGAAGAGGAGACACCCAAGGAACCACACGCAGATAATGGAATGAATCCACTGATTGTCTTTGATCCATGTTATTTTCAAAAGACATTATTGGGTATTTTTCTGATCATTCCTTTTGTCTGGAACAAGACCAGAGAAGTGGAGCTTTCAAGACACGAATGGGGCTTGAAACATGTTGTATTTGAGCCAGGAGGAGAGTTGTTGGATCACAGATATAAGATCAATTCCATTGGAAAGAATGCAACAGCATAAACAATTGATTTTGGTGATCTTGTATCCGCTGGAGAAAAGGTGTTACACAGCTCAGCTCGACCTGAGTTTCACTATGAAACAAATTGGAGAATGTTACCAACTCAGGCCTGGATCCAACAATCCTGACAACGCAATAAATGGCCATATGATCATCAAGATATAACCGGTTTGGCAAAATATGTTAGTTTGGATCATTTGCAAGAGATGTTTATATGTGATTGGGTTAGAAGGTTACATACCTACTTGTGGAGACATGGAGCATATGTCCACAAGGTTATCATCCATGGAGAGTGCTCTGTTCGTGCTAGAACAAGCTGGGGTCGTAAGGAGTTGGAATTTGATCAAAAAGCCTTGCTTCTTAACCATATCAAGATATGGAAGCCACCAGATATGCAGAAGCTTCATTACTATTGCAGAGGTTATCAAATCATGATTGAAGATAAAGAAGTCACTGGGAAAATTGGTGAGTGATCACTGGATCAGAAGAAGAACTCATTTTTTCTTCTCAAATCAAGGAGAAACCACCAGACAAATTAACTTTTGCAGCAAGCTCCAAAGCAACAAACCCGAGGTAATTGTCTAGACTCCAAGAAACGCATGAAATCTGAGTTGCTTGCTATTGGTACAGGTCAAACTGTTTTGAAGTCAACACTTCCTGAAAAGAGAGGATATAATGATGATGAGTCCGTGTCTAAGTTAGAGATGCAACAAACAAACCTTGAAAACTGTCTAGCCGCCATCTTTGACATAGGAGCAGTCCGAGGGTCATATCTCAACAACCATAAGGAACTAAGAAACAAAATACAATGCTATGGAAACTTAAATCATCAGAGTATCACGTCGAATGGGAACCATGTATAAAGCTTCCCAAGTGAACGAGTTATGGATTCTACAAATCAGGTCATTTTGTGCTGGCTTTGTTTGAATTTCTCTAAATTTAGAATATCTCAACCCTATCTATGGCGACCAGGTGAGCATGCTAAGGTAAGTGATCATGTTTTCAAGAACTCTTTTATCACTGATTACACAGATTTGATGCATTTCTTTTTGTCAAAAGAGCCATGTGCAGAATATAAGAGAGCTTGGAAGCAAACAAGAAACTACAAGCGTGAGGAAGATAAGAGATTCAAACCACCTGATTTGAACCAGAATAAGCACCAAGACGTCACTTGCTTCATCATCATCATCAAAGAAGCACCTTCAAATGCAACGTACAAGCCAAAATTGAGCAGATTAGGATTTGGACTATTGGTCTTACTCTATGATAAAATTTTATGTGTTAACTTATTGTGTGTCAAAGAGTATGAGGCAGGTTTGAGTAATGCATCAGGAGAAAGGAGAATAAAAAAAAATCAGTCCCTTTTACATAACCAAACAAATCAGCAACCATGCCTATCAACGAGGCTTGCAAGGTAAGTATAATGTGAGTTCAAGCTTTAATGTTACTGATTTAGTTCCTTATCATGCAGAGGAAACGAATATGAGGTCAAATCCTTCTCAAGTGGGAGAGGATGATGTGATCTTAGAAAGGAATGGAACTAAGGAGATGGAACAGCTTGAACCAGAGCTTAGAGTCAAAGATGGAGCCAAAGAACAGCTTAAACCTGAGGAGACAAAGGACAAGAATCTCAATGTACCGGTTGGTCCAATGACTAGGTCCAAACAAGCAAGATTCCAGCAAGCTCTTCATCAACTCTTACACACTATCCAGGGAAGTCTAGAGTGTGCTTATCCAACCATTCTGGTTGTGATTCAAGCGATCTAAGATATTCATCAAGAAAGTTGTTGTGACTTGCACTCTTTTCCTTGGTTTGGTTTTGTCCCATTGGGTTTTCCAAGCAAGGTTTTTAATGAGGCCCGCACACAACACTTATACAAAAGTCTCTTGATGAATCTATGCTCATTTTCTATCCTAATTTCGTGCAAGAATAAAACAAGAGCATTTTCTTATTTTCAAGTTTGAACTTAGTCTTTCTTTTAATTGTTTTGTGTGTTTCAAAGAAGTTGTGCATGTACAGTCTTCTTTTATTTATATCCTTGTCAAAATCTCTCAATAAAGCATCAAACTCTTTTCTAAAACCCCAAGTATTCTCTTAATTATGTTTGATCATTGTTTGCCTTGTTTTTATTTGATCTTGATTTTACATTTAAAAGCAGACCAAGATTGTCTAGGAGCCATTTCGTATCTCTTAGAAGTATCAACTCAATTCACTACTTGTTTCATCATCACAATCGTTGGAGAGTATTCAGGGACATGGCCCTCTCACCAAGGATCATATCAGGTGGTATCAGAGCAGATATCCATCATCAGGTTGTGTTTTTCCAGTTCTGCAACTTTTAGACTTTTCGAATTCTATGATCGAATTTGTTCTAAAGTTTGAATCTTGTTAGAAACGTGTTTATTAGGGTCTAATATACCTAGAACAAGCGCTGAACTTGTTAAATAACTGAACTTGATTCACGAAATTGCAGAGAAAAGAATAAGGGTTCTTCATTAAAATTGGGATCTGATTTTGTTTTCTAGATTAATTTGATTGTTTTTCTGTTACCGTGAACATCTTTATTGTATCAGAGTATGGAAATTTCTCAGGAGTTATGGCAGAAGATCAAAAAAGAGGACTTAGCGAGGATGAAAGGGTGTTACTTGAAGCAATGACTGCCAAAATGAAAAAAATGGTGGACTTTAGAATTGATTCATTTCGCCGAGAGTTACATCAATCTAGGAATCAAAGGCAAAGAAGAACAATACAAGAAGAATCTTTTTTGAGACAGAACAGCTCTATTATTAGGAAATAAACTCCAGAACTCAATTCAGCAAAACCGGAATCATCATCACAAATTCAAGAAAGTCAAACAAAGATTCCAACAATCATTCAGAAAGATGATCAACTAGTCAAGGACAAACTGGTTCTTTTCAGACAGGATAAGATAAAGAGGAGATGCCAAGGAACCACAAGCAGATCATGGAATGAATCAACTAGTTATCTTTGATCCATGTTATTTCCAAAAGACATTATTGGGTATTTTTCTTATCAGTCCTTTTGTCTGGAACAAGACCAGAGAAGTGGAGCTTTCAAGACACAAATGAGGCTTGAAACATGTTGTATTTGAGCCTGGAGGAGAGTTGTGGGATCACAGGAACAAGATCAATTGCATTGGAAAGAATGCAATAGAAAAAACAATTGATTTTGATGATCTTGTTCTGCTGGAGAAAAGGTGTTGCACAGCTCAGCTCGACCTGAGTTTCACTATGAAAACGATTGGAGAATGTTACCAACAAATTCCTGGATCCAACAAACCAGCCAACGTAGTAAATTGCCACATGATCATCTAGATATAACCGGTTTGGCAAAACATATCGGTTTGGATCATTTCCAAGAGATGTTTATATCTGATTGGGTTAAAAGGTTACAGAACTACTTGTGTAGACCTTGAGAATATGTCCACAAGATTATCATCCACGGATAGTGCTCTGTTCGTGCTAGAACCAGCTGGGGTCGTAAGGAGTTGGAAGTTGATCAAAAAGCTTTGCTTCTTGACCAATCAAGATATGGAAGCCACCAGATATGCAACAACTTCAGTACTATTGCAGAGGTTATCAAATAATGATTGGAGATTAATGATTCACTGGGAAAATTGGTGAAGTGATCACTAGATCAGGAGAAGAACTAATTTTTTTCTTCTCAAATCAAGGAGAAACCACCAGACAAACTCAGTTTCCATCCAGCTCCAAACCAACAAACCCGAGGTAATTTTCTAGACTCCAAGAAATGCATGAAATCTGATTTGATTGCTATTGGTACAGGTTAACCTGTTTTGAAGTCTAAAGTTTTTGAAAAGAGAGGATATAATGATGACGAGTCCTTGGCTAAGTTGGAGATGCAACAAACAAACCTTGAAAACTATCTAGCCGCCAGCTTTGACATAGGAGCAGTCCGAGGATCACATCTCAACAACCATAAGGAACTAAATAACAAAATAAAATGCTATTGAAACTTAACTCATCAGAGTATCACTTCGAATTAGAACCATGTCCAAAGCTTCCCAAGTGAAAGAGTTATGGATTCTACAAATCAGGTCATTTTGTGCTTGCTTTGTTTGGATTTTTCTAAGTTTAGAACATCTCAATCCTATCTATGGCGACCAGGTGATCATGCTAAGGTAAGTGATCATATTTTCAAGAACTCTTTTATCACTGTTACACAGATTTGATGCATTTGTTTTTGTCAAAAGAGCCATGTGCAAATTATATAATAGAGCCTGGAAGCATACAAGAAACTACACGCGTGAGGAAGATAAGAGATTCAAACCACCTAATTTGAACCAGAATAAGCACCAAGACATCACTTGCTTCATCATCATCAAAGAAGCACCTCCAAATGCAACATACAAGCCAAAACAAAGCAGAAAAGAATTTGGACTATTGGTTTTACTCTATGATAAACTTTTATGTGTTAACTTGTTGTGTGTCAAAGAGTATCAGGCAGATTTGAGTAATGCATCACGAGAATGGAGAACCAAACAAACCAGTCCCTTCTACGTAACCAAACAAATCAGCAACCATGCCTATCAACGAGGCTTGCAAGGGAAGTATAATGTGAGTTCAAGCTTTAATGTTACTGATTTAGTTCCTTATCATGCAGAGGAAACATATTTGAGGTCAAATCCTTCTCAAGTGGGAGAGGATAATGTGATCTTAGAAAGAAATTGAACTAAGGAGATGGAACAGCTTGAACCAGAGCTTAAAGTAGTCAAAGATGGAGCTAAGGAACAGCTTGAACCTGAGGAGACAAAGGACAAGGACTTAAATGTACCAGTTGGCCCAATGACTAGGTCCAAACAAGCAAGATTCCAGCAAGCTCTTCATCAACTCTTACACACTATCCAGGGCAGTCTAGAGTGTGCTTATCCAACAACTCTGGTTGTGATTCAAGCCATCTAAGACATTCATCAAGAGAGGTGTTGTGACTTGCACTCTTTTCCTTGGTTTGGTTTTGTCCCATTGGGTTTCCCAAAAAAGGTTTTAATGGGGCTTGCACACAACACTTATAGAAAAGCCTCTTGATGAATCTATGCTCATTTTCTATCCTAATTTCGTTCTAGAATAAACCAGAAGCATTTTCTTATATTCAAGTTTGAACTTAGTCTTTCTTTTAATTTTTTTGTGTGTTTCCAAGAAGTTGTGCATGTACAGTCTTCTTTTCTTTATATCCTGGTCAAAGTATCTCAATAAAGCATCAAACTATTTTCTAAAAACCCAAGTATTCTCTGAATCCTGTGTGATCATTGTTTTCCTTGTTCATGTTTTGAGCTCGACCCTACATTTACAAGCAGACCAAGATAGTCTAGGAGCCAATCCGCAACTCTTAGAAGTATCAACTCAATCCACTACTTGTTTCATCATCAAATCGTTCGAGAGCATTCAGGGACGTGATCCTCTCAACCATGATCATATCACAGGGTAAAGCCTATACTTTTATTTTATGCAAAGAAATGAAATCAGTAGAGGGGTGAGTCAGACTAATATTTGCTAAGTTGTTGGTAGAATGGATTTGGTTGCTATATTAGGATAGGGTATATAAAGTTTCTTTGTGATTGACTTGATAGGATATGGTTGCAACAAAGTTGGGTGACAGTTATACTTAGACATTATGTGAGTCCTCGCTTTTCAAACCTCTTTCACAGGCTGCCTTGTTTGCTTGAGGACAAACAAAAGTTTAAGTTTGGGGAAGTTGATAGGGCCTGATATTTACCACTATTGTGTCATAATATCAGCCATATTTATAGTCTATTATATGTGTTTGGAGTATGTTTTAGATTATTTTCAGGTTCAGGTATGTTTTGGAGAACTTTGGTGATTCTGGAGCCTTTAGAGATGCAGAACTGCGCAGATGCGTAAGATATGTCAGATGTTTAGCTATGAATGGAGCCTTCCCAAGATGCGATTGAGCTGATATTGTGATAGAAGATACACCTTTGAGTTATCTTTGCAATTCCACTGGTTTTAGGTCAATCAGGATCCTACAGCCAAAGTTATACCCATTTTACTGGAAGAGTGGTCTGTCTGCCTCGCGAGAGGAAGATGTCGAGAGATGAATGAGTGTCGATAGATTGTGCAGCCTTAGTCTCAATCGACGGTGATCCCAGAAGACAGGCCTGGCTTTTTTCAAGAACGACTAAAGCCCAGAAGCCACCACAAATTACCAGAATGCCCCTGCACGACTTAAAACCCTATTTATGTGTTTCTATGCCATTGTTTAGGCCGCAGGCTTTCTTTTATTCATTGTTATAGGGTTAGGAGAGAAGGTAGGAACTCCTTCAGAGTCCTCCTGGAATTCCTTTGGTTTTATATTATATCTATTTTATTCTTCTATGGTTTCTGTGACAAAGATCATGTCTGAGTAAATCTCTTTATTAATGGTAATAATGGATTAGCCAAACAATAGAATTGCTAGGGTGATTACTAGATCTATCAATATAATTGTGTTTATTGCTTGTGTTCTAGAGTATCTAACTAGAAACTTGATCATATGATAGTTAGACGCAAGCGAGAGCATAGTCTACTACCAGAATTACTCATGTTGAGCTAGGTTGCTAGAAACAAACGAGAGTTGATTTAGTTAATTTATTGAAATTATCGAATTAGGTCATAAAGCCCGACTCAAGAGACCATCGATCGACGCCGGATCATTGCCATCGATCGACGGTCATTCCGTGTCAACAAGCGAGAGCTGAGACATCCGACTTAGTCAATAGATTAGACTCGCAGCGAGAGCTGGTCGTCTTTTACATTAGGTATCGAGTTATATGATTAATACCCTTAGCTTCTATCCTCTATAATCCACTTGGCTGAAACCCTAGATCTAGCTATTTATTATTATTGTTTACTTACCAATCAATCAATTATCTGCTATAGTTTATTTACTTCTTAGTAATCTATTTGCCTAGCTTAATCGTGACTGTGTTGAGTTTATTGTGTGCCCATGCTCCATGTGGATTCGGTCTCCAAATACTAAAATTTGACCTCTCTTGAAAACAGTAGTTCATAGGGTTAATTTGATAGGTTTGCATTGAAATACATAAAAACCCTCATGTCACTCATCAACGCGAAAATATTGATGAAGAGACTTGTTTTGGGATCTCGTATCGGTTTGATACTATGCCTTGAGGTGTCTGAGACTAGTGTGTTGGGTTTAGGGCAAGACCTAGGCCAACTAACGGTTTAGGATTTGCGATGATTGTTTCGGCTTACATTACCCATTGCATTTTCGACCTGATTCCTTCTCAATATTGAAGTATGCGATAAGTTCGGCTTATATGACTTGCACTGATCGGGAACCGAGCATCTCTCCAAATACAATTTCGAATTCCTTTGAAAGTGCTGACCAAAATTTCAGATTTCTTTTATAGCACGCTATCCTTGTGTTGGATGTCTGAGAGATATCTTTGTGGGAGGAGATGGCTTAGTCTGTTTAGAGTTTTGTGATCAACAAAAAACATGATGGTAAGTGTTCTACCGTTTGAGTTTGAGCCTTCGTGAAGGATGTGTACATGTTCGAAGATGGTGTTTTTATCGAGGAAGGTATCTTTTTCGAAAAATGGTTCTTCAGGCGTATGCGACATCTCACAATGCTGAAGAATTGTTTTGCTTTCATATGCCGGATTTCTTGCTTGAAATGTTTGCAGGCTTGAAGATGTTTTGCGGTGTCACAAGGTTTTTGTTTTAACCTTACAGCAGAGAAATGTTTTGGTTTGTTTGTGAATGTTCGCAGCCAAAACTGTTGTTTCTGTTTGTATATTAAATTGTTTGATTTGTGACCGAGTAATTAGGACCAAGGGACCACGTGAATTTTCCCTGGGAGTAAGCGTCTACTTCACTGTGCTTTGTAAAGAGTCGGCCCTCAAGAGATTTATTTTGTGTATTTTTTTAAGGAATGTTTCGTATAGGTCTAGGAACTTTATTACGATTTTTTCCCTAGATGCCACGTTTTATGGGTAAAATGTTGCGGCCTTAAAGTGAATTGTGTAACATATAGAACTTGGTCGATTTTTCAAAAGTTCAAGTTTTTTCTTAATCTTTTGGTTGTTACGACTGAGTCTTGTTGTAAAGACTTTATTGTATGATTTCCATTTCTTGGTTATATGATAATTATTTCTGTAATCGTCACTTGGCGTTTGTAGACGATTTGCGGATTGTCATTTTTCCATAAGTGATTGGATGGAGCGGTGGTCACTCAAATGTTCTGGCTTGGCATGAAGGTTGTGTTCAGCCGCATAGCCGAGGACGTTGTTGGTCAAGGATTAGACCGTGGCACTTTCGTTTTAACATTAAGGTCAACTTAGTTTATAATTCTCCTTAAAGGGGGATGTCAAATTCTGGTCGGACTTTTACCGGAAGGAGTAATTGGCCGAGGGCCCAAGAGCGTTTGTCGAGATTGATAGAAGAAATATGTCGGAGTTTTCCATGTTAAGATGGCCGATGGTGGTAGAAAATGATTTTTTGTACTTTATGTTTCAGTTATATGATGAATGTTTTGAATAATGTTTCCTTTAGTCGTACGGAAATTGTTTTGTTCTTGTCTCAGGAAGACGAAGAACCCGTGCGGAGTCAGTTGTGGGATGATTGCCTACTCGGATGTAACCGAGGGGAATGAAAGGCAGAAGCCAGCGAGCCGCATGGCTAAAGAAAGAGATCTGTTAGATTGTAGTGCGAAGAGATAAAGTTTAGATTGGTCATCCAAAGTCAGATCATACAGCTTCGTGTTTTGCTATACGAAAAAAACTTCTTTGTAAAACCTGTTATGTTTATCTTCGAAAGTTGTTTCATATGACTTTCTCTAACTGTACGAAGGATTTTTCGTGTAAGTTTTCCAAGAAGGGCTTCTTACAGAAGTGAATGGAGAGTCTCTATCTCAGATTACTCGTGATGCTTGTGAGCGAGGATTAGGTTTTCCTCATTTGCGTTTTATATTGCGAAGTCATTTTGCATGGTACCGATCATGTTTTTTTGTAGACTGCTTCGGATAAAATGTTTTAGTTATATAAAAGTAATGTGTGACCAGTTTTATGAAGGTAGTAAATCGGCGCAATGTATGGGCATGTCAAAGTAGCGATGATTCTACGAGAAATGTTTCTGCTTTGATTTCAATATTTGGTGAAAGTTTCTTAGAGTTACTCATGGAGTTTTACAGAAGTCTATTTCATTACGACCTAGTTGCGGAACGTTTTTCGTAGGTTTTTGAGAGGATTCTCATGAGGTATTCGTTTCTCGAATGGAACGAATCCGTCAACAAGCGGTAGATATAGTCAACGAGCGGAGAGAAAGTGTTCCCTTTGTTGTGCTCGCTGATACTTATGTTCTTGATTTTGCTTTGTCTCAAATGTTTTTTGATGCTTTTCCATGACTCACTTGATTCAACGGAAACTGATAGCAATGCTTTTATGCTTGAAGATTTCTCATATAATTTATTGACTGTTATACGAAACTCGTTTTATTAAGTCAAAAGGTCTTCAAGACTTTGGCTATTCATCGATTTTCAGTCTGATATGGTACAGGTTTTCTAAACGCATGATTGTGACAGATGCTGTATAGTCCTCAAGATTATTTTCATAGTGGTTTGGATACATTGCTAGTGTTTAGATGAATCTTAGATTGTCGTTTGCTTTTGGACGATTCCGATGCATCATTTCATTGCCTAATGTCGCAAGAGTTCGCTTTTTCTAAAGCGTTTTCTTGATGCCGAGGCAAAAAAGTTTTTGAAGTATGGGAGTATAGGAGTATAGTATACGTACCTACTCCCTCTTTTTTCTTACAAAAGAAAACATCTGAATTGATATTTTGGAAGATTGTGTACATTTTCTCTTTTGAATATTGGGATGATCGACAATCTGAGTCAATTTAGAGACGACCTTGGTATTGTGACTTGGTGGTTTTCAAGTTCACGACTTGGAATATGTTGGGTTTAAGAATATTGCTAGAAATGAATCAGTTTTAAGACGACGTTCATGTCTCTAATTCTTTCTTCCTTTCTTTACAAAGCGAGCTGAGTATGTGTGGCGATCGTTTCTCTATTTTACGAGAGTTTAGATCGGTCTGCAAGATCTTCCAAAAACAGATAAGGAACAATAGATCGAGATAGGGAAATGCCTAAGACTTAGTTCGCTAGACTATCCACCTAGATTCTAAGTTCCCTAAAGCTTACGGTAATCTCCAAAGCGTGTTTTTTTAGTACCTTCCTACGAGAACTCCAGGTCTGATTTCAAAAATTTCCAAGTCGGCCATACATTAGTTTTCTTGGAGATTCAGGTTTGCTTCTTCTCAGTTTTGCTTGCTCATTCCCCATTCCTCTTATCGTGTTTATCCATCCCTTACGGATAGTAAAAATATTGATTCTTCCTGGGTTTCTCTAATTTCCTGGCCGCGTTTAGGCTGAAGCCTGTCTTGTGGTTTTGGTTCGGCGATCTATATTTTTCAGATCCGGGTTTCAGTCTCTATATCAATGGTTTTACGAAGACGAATGAGTATCTTGTCTAAAACCTTTTGGCATTTTAGAATTAGCCAAGGGTGATCGGAAGCTGCCAAGGGCGATCAGAAGATGCCAAGGGAGATCAGGAAGACTCTTTGAACGATCAGGAAGACTCGTTGGGCAATGAGGCAAAAAATAGAGGAAGGTGAGACCGTGGAGAGAAACTGATAGGCAAAGGGCGATCAGGAAGACACTCGCTCCATCTCATCCCTTCTCCGAGAGTCCATTTGTTCGTTCTTGTTTGACTTCTCGAAGATCGTCACGAAAGGTGTCTCGTAAAATGTTGTCGAGTTTAATTTTTCGAACGTTGTTTCGTAAGATTTCTTCAAGCTTATTTTTTTGAAAATTATTACGTAAATGTTGTCAAGTTTAATTATCAAAATTGTTTCGTAAAAAAATTGATTTTAATTTTACGAAGTCGTTTCGTAAAATGTTATCGAGCTTAATTTTACGAAAGTTATTTCGTAAAATGTTTTCGAGTTTGATTATACGAGAGCTGTGTTTTGGAAAACTCATGTTTTTGCTGCTGTTCGTTCGCAAATTTAGTTTCTAGGTTTTAGTATCAGAAACTCTGGCTACGATGAATTTAATTATCGCGACCAATCTTAATCAGATATTTTCTAGTGTCTGTATAATCTATCTGCGGGAGCTTTGAGTAGTTTATCTGAAATAAGCTTAGTGAAAAATGTCGACAATTCTGTGAATATGCTACTATATAAGTGACACTTGAATTTTTACAAAATATTAGGATTCAGATAACGTTTTAGCAGTGAGGGATACGATCTCTTGTGTTGCTGAATTTAGTCTTCATTAGTCGTTTTAGGTTTCGAGTGATTTAATACAGAAAAACTTCTTATCTTTGAAAATTATTTGGAAGAAGTGCAGTAGTGGGATCGTGTACCTGATTTGATGTGCTTCCTTTTCCGCGAGTAATCTCGGGTTCTCAGCGATTTCAGGGAGAGAAATTTTTATTTTTCCGAAAGTTTTCAGAAAACTCTTTTGGTCGAACCCTTATGTGTTGAGATTTCTCCAACGTGATAAGGAGACGAAATTTAAAAGGTTTGACAGATATTTTCTGTTTAGAGAGAGAAATCACGAGCTCGTTTCAGTGCTCTTCCTTTGGAGGAAAGTTGCGACTAGGTTTTCAATTTTCTCGACCACTGCGGCGTTTACGTAAGTGTTGACCATGGGTACAGTCATCGCTGGAGTTGTTTTACCAGCGTTTTTGTGAGCTGCGAGTTTGTCTTTCATATTTCTAGACATCGTTTTAGATCAACCATTTTGTGGCCATGAGTTAGAGTAGTCCGGTCCCCTCATTCTAGCGCCAAACTGTGGGAACCAAAATCCGCATTGTCGATTTTAGTGAACGGATGAAAGCAAAAAAAAACCCCCTACTTTCCTTGAGGTCCAAATTCTCTGCAAGAGCCAACGACAAGTAATCGAATAAACGCAGAAAGCATGAAAAAATAACAAAACGAATTTCTTGAAAAATTAGATCTTTATTTCGAATTTGCATAAGAGCATAATGATTACAACAAATTGTAAGAGCTTCGGCCGCAGGTGCTGTAAGCGAGTTTTCTGATTTTACCTAAAACCTTAAAGCTAGTTAAGTCACAGCTCATTAACAAGAGACGGAAAAAGATAAGAAAAAAGGTTTTGCTTGATTTTGGACTGGACCTTATGAAAGGCTGCATACATACCCCCTTCAAGGATCAAGCCGAACGTAGTTCAGTTTAGGAGAGTTTGATGAAGAGATCGAAATGCCTTTGCTAGTTCGTCTAATGCCTAAGGATTCTGAGTGCAAGAGTTATAAGTGTCTGAAAATCGTCCATATGTCCCTCTCCCTTGCTTCTCTTATATATGTTTCCAAGGTCGTTCGTCTTTCCTTTTCTTCCCTTGATTCGAGTTTATCCTTCCGCGCAAATCTTTCATATCTTCTTGATTTTTCCATAATTATCTGGAACCTTGACAATTATATTCTTTTACATTTATCTTCTGCAGAAATCCGACGGATCGTCATTGTAATTGAGCTCATTCTCGTCTATCGCGTTTTAGACCCTTTTGGGACGTTTTGCGATTTAAACAAGTTTTACAATTTCATTCGGAGCAATTGTCCTTTGTATGATTACACGATGCTGTTTCCACAAAATAATAAACCAATCGTACAGCCGAGATAACAATGGTGGTTAAGTTAATCATTATCATTTTATACGATTGACTCGGTGTTCTACGGAAAAAAGTCTTTGTGATTTTTATTGTTAAAATTTAGCGGAAACTCCAATCGAAACGATACATGAGACAGCCTAGTGAAGATCCAAAGGAGAGAGTGGTGAATAAAACACGGTTTAGTCTCCTATGGGAGACTAGACTTTGTCGAGGGTCTAGTCTCCCATGGGAGACTAGACTTTGTCGAGTGTCTAGTCGCCCATGTGCGACTAGACCTTGCGGAGAGTCTAGTCGCCCATGTGGCGACTAGACGTCGTACGTGTCGAATCGCCCGTGGGCGACTAAACCTTGCGGAGAGTACAATGTCTAGTCGCACCATGGGCGACACATACAACGTCTAGTCGCCCCATGGGCGACACTTACAATGTCTAGTCGCCCCATGGGCGACACTTACAACGTCTAGTCGCGCATTCGTGACTATACTTTATGGAGGGTATAGTCGCCCATGGGTGACTAGAATTGGAAGCGTTGTTGTTGTTTCTACGGTTGTGCGGCGTGGTCCGTTAGTCAGTAAGAGACAGGCAGGGCGATGAGAAGTTCAGATGCGATGGTTCCTTGTTTTATTTATTACTTGAATGAGAGACAATGTTTCCACGGTAACTTTCAGACATCGGTTCCGTCGTGACCGTTCTTGACCCTAACAACGGGATATTGTTTTGTAAAGTTCATCATTTCTCACAAAAACCTTCGGCAAGAATGTTTTCTGATCATTTCATCTTTGGATTGAAATTATTTTATTTCTTGTCCGAGATGAATAACATGAAGTTTGTTCTTGTATCTTTATGCAAATAGGTTTGGCTTATGCCGTGTAGTTCATGTGACCTTTTCAGCTTTTATTTTCTTAAGGCACAATTTCTCAAAGGATTTTAGCCATTGATTTTGCCATGAACAATTTTGACCCCAACAGTTCTCCTTCGCAAAATTTTCTAAAATTTTGTTTTGTTTGAGTCGGATCTTCTTCTTTTTTCGGTAATGCTCATTTACTTTACTTATGGGTATTAATCTTTACCCTCACCAAATGTGAGCCAATAGGCAATTGAGTAAAGTCTCCTAGATGTAAAGTAATATGTGATTTTTGATTGATTTCGTTTGTCTTCTTGTAGGCTTAGTAGAGTTGCCACCTTTTTGGAGGTAATCGATACTAGGCCTGGGACGTATTATCCGGGATCTGGATTCGATCCGAGATCCGTCCTGTATCCGCTCTGAAAATAGGATATCCGGAGTGTCCGGATCCGAATCCGGATAGTAAAATTTTGGATCCGTCCAAACCGGATCCGAATCCGGATATCTTAATTTTTAGGTCCGGATATCTGGATCCGTGTTTTTAAAAAATATTAAATTTTTAATTTTATTAATAATTATATTTGATATATTAGTATTTATACATAAAATAATTTTTGTAATATTATATTTAAATTTTACTAATATTATATGTCATATATATATTTATAAATTTTGTATAAATCTTTCATTTATGTTTTATTTTTATATTTTTTTAAAATATATATATATATTTTTACTATTCTTACGGATCCGGATCCGTATCCGGATATCCACGGGTATGACAATATCTAGGCGGATATCCGAAGTCCGGATATCCGAAAGACACGGTTCCTGATCCGGATACCCGGAAGACACGGTTCCTGATCCGGATACTAAAGTCACGGATCTGACAAATCCAGATATCCTAAAATACCCCAGATATCCGACCCGTCCCACCCCTAATCGATACATCTTGTGTCGGACGGACAAGAAACTTTAATAGAAAGGTGTTAGACTGAGAGAAGAGGTTGAGAGGCAATTTTGTGGAGGTCTAAGGTGGAGCTGGAGCATCAGAGCAGTTGAGTTATTGTCGCTTTACGCATGATAGGGACGTGTCAAGGTGTATTTGTCTCATGCGGCTCAGAAATTGAAAAAGTGAATAAGTTGAAAGACTCTAGACGTTTCTTTTAGACTATATTAGGGGTTAATCCACGTTACGCGCGAAACTATTTTAATTTTGAAATGTTAATTATATAAATATTTTTATATTGTATATTTACTTATTATTTATTTTTCTTATATTGTATATTTACTAATTCTAATTTTCAACTTTTATATCAAATGTTAATATTATAATAGATGTTTAATGTAATATTTATATTTCTTATATAGTATATTTATTATACATTTTCAGATAGATGCTGAATATAGTTTTTCTATCTCTTATATTGTATACGATGACTATCCATGGGTAATCCCATTTATGGTTCAACTAGTTGGTTTTCCTCTACACTTATGGACAGACAAAAACTTGAGAAATATTGGTGGGAAAATTGGACATGTTGATACCCTGGAGCTCTCTGAGGGTCGTATGCTCATAGAGATAGGCTCACGTCAGCCACTAAAATTCTCAAGGAAAGTTCAATCACCAGAAGGGGATGAGGTTACTATCGAAATTAAATACGACATGCTATTTAAACACTGCACTATTTGTGGACTACTTTCCCATGAGAAATGATATTGCCCGTCTACAATTATCCAAACTCGTCTCCAGGCCTCGAGAGAGCGTTCTGATGTTTTCTCTAGAGTTCAGGTGCCACCTGAGAGACATATACAGCACTCTCCGGCACATGACGAGTATGATAATCTCCAGGCACCTCGGCCATCCTTGAGGCAAAGGAAAGATCAGGATCATAGAGAGGATATTACGTACCAACATGAAATAGGAGAGCGACAACATGAGTATAACCACAACCGACCAGGCTCCAGGGATAGGTATAATTATCGATGGGAGGACTAAAGCGCCCTAACCCAGACACTTGATCCAGTGAGGTTCTTATGGTTCGACCATGGATTTTACAGGCCGACCAGTTCATTTTTAAGGCTTGATATTCTTATGTCAAGTTCCGTTATTCTGTGATTCGAATTTTACAGTCTGTATATGAGTTATAATAGTGAAAGCTAAGATAAAGTGATTGCTTTAATTATAATTCAAAGGATTCGATACAATATTTAAGTTTGCCCGAAATATAAAGAAGACTCGGCCAAAAACCGTCCAGAAACTGCCTTGGGAGAAAATGTGTCTTTTTGGAAACCGTCTGGGCAGTTATCCATACGCGCCCTTTCGTCCCAAAACCGCTGAAAACAATAGACCCACGTGCCTTAGCTCAGCTGGACCAGTTCGGATCTCCACCTGATCCGACCTTCGGTCTGATAACCGTCCCGACCCAACTAGTTGGCTCAACCGTCGAACACTCCACCAAACTGAGTTGAGCTTCCTGGCAGTTGGTTCAGGTGACTGAGCTGGGTCTACTAGCTGATCGATCTGACTTAGCTTTACTTAATTCAGCCTGAGCTCGATCCAGCTTGCCCCAAGCTCTGTCCATCTCACCCAAGCTTACCCAAGCTCGCCCAAGCTTATTCCAGCTCATCTACACTCTTTACTTGGCTCGTTCCAACTCCTTTTCTTATTTTTCCTTGTTTTATTGGCTAAGTCCTAATCATAACTTGGACTTAACCATTTAATCAGACCATGTAACGCTTGCCTTTGTGTCTTACGACCGGCTTGTTCGTTCCCTCGTCCCATGGTCCATCCCAATGATCCTATCTAGGATCGGGGATGCTACAAGTCTCCCCCACTTGATAGGGATTCATCCCCGAATCCAAACCAAGTGATCATTCCCCCTCAAACTATTCGAACCATTTTGGGTAATCGACCTTCATTTTAGCTTTGGTTTCCCAAGTTGATTCTTCCTTGCCATTGCAATCCCAAACGACTTTAACCATTTGAGTTACCTTCTTCCTTGTTGCTTTTTTCATCCTATCAACAATTCGAACTGGCCTTGACTCCAAAGTTAGGTTTGTGCCTAACTCTGAAGGCAGTTCAAGCACTATAACATCTTGATCTGTTAAGCATTTCTGGAGTTGGGATACATGGAACACATTGTAAAATGCTTCCATTTTGGTTGGTAAGTTCAACTTGTACGCAACCGATCCAACTCTTTCAATAATCCTAAACGGACCCAAGTACCTTGGATCAAGCTTCCCTCTTCTTCAAACTCTTGCTCGGCCCTTGAAAGTCACCATCTTTAGATAGACCAGATCATCTACTGCAAACTCAAGGTTCTTCCGATGCTTGTCCGCATAGTTTTTTTTGTTTATCTTGGGCTTTCTTCATCTTATCCTTCAAGAATTTTATCTTCTCAGTTGTTTCTTCCACTATTTTCGTTCCAATTATTCTGCGTTCCCTAAACCCTAAACTTGAGTCCAACATAATGGTGTTCGACATGGCCGTCCATACAATGCTTCATATGGCCACATGCCAATGCTTATATGGAAGCTATTGTTGTAGGCGAACTCAACCAAAGGCAAATGTCGTTCCCACGAGTCGCCCCAGTCGAAGGTACAAGCCCGTAACATATATTATAATGTACGGATTGTCCTTTCAGATTGGCCATCCGTTTGGGGGTGATAGGTGTACTCATGTTCACTCGTGTTCCCAAAGCTTTCTGGAAGGCTTTCCAGAAATGGAAAGTGAATCGAGAGTCCCTATCCGAGACAATGCTGGCCGGTACTCCATGTAACTGGACTATTTCGCCCATGTACTTCCGCACTATCTCGTCCACTCCATCTATTTTTCTCATGGCGATGAAGTAAGCAGACTTGGTCAGTCGGTCCACAACCACCCAGACCGCATCCCTCATATTCTTTGTTGCTGGGAGACCAGTCACAAAGTCCATTGTGATATATCCCACTTATATTACGGAATGGGTAGATTCTGCAACAACCTACTTGGAAATTGGTTTTCGGATTTGACAAGTTGGCAAGTTGGGCTCACTTGGCCACATCTCGCTTCATTCCACTTGGCCACATCTCGCTTCATTCCAATCCAATGATAGTATCTCTTTATGTTGCGGTACATCTTTGTCTGACCCGGATGGATATAAAACTTTGACGAGTGAGCTTTTTTCAATATCTCGTCCTTTAATTCCCTATCATCCGGCACACTGACCCGACCATTGAAAAGGATTGTCCCATTGTTGGATGTTTGGTACTCAGTCTTATCCTTTTGAGCGAATTTGTTCAAGTTCTCATCCTTGCCTTAGCACTCCGAATCCTGGTGAGTAGATCCGCTTGATCTACTGCACTCCGATCCAATGGTTCCTGATCCCTAGGAAATGCATTGAGATGCAAGGTCAGGATCATTCCTTCAAGCTCTTCAGATTCCCTTTCCGCTGAAAAATCAGCCCTTCTCCTGCTTAGTGCATCCGTGACCAAGTTTACCTTTCCCAGATGATAAGCGATATCCAGATCATGATCAGCTACAAATTCCATCCACCGCCTTTGCCTTAGGTTCAACTCAGGCTGAGTGAAGATGTATTTGAGGCTCTTATGATCCGTGAAGATCTGCACCTTGGCCCCGTATAGATATGATCTCCATATCTTCAAAGCAAACACAACCGCATCCATTTCAAGGTCGTGGGTCCCATAATTCACTTCATGTTTCCTCAATTGTCTTGATGCATAGGCGATTGCCTTGCCTTTCTACATCAGTACACATCCAAGCCCGGATATAGATGAGTCTGTATAGACAACTTATGTTTCATCAGCTTCATGCAAGGCTAGACTGGTGCACTCGTTAGCGTATCCTTCAATGCTAAGAAACACTTCTCACACTCTTCCGACCATGTGAATTTTACATCCTTTCTGGTCAGTCGAGTCATAGGTTGGGCTAAATTGGCAAACCCTTTTACAAACTTCCTGTAGTACCCGGCCATTCCAAGGAAGCTCTTCACTTCAGTGGCATTCTTTGGCCTTGGCCAATCCTTGATGAATTTGATCTTCTCCGGGTCAACCGAGACTCCCTCACTAGACACAATGTTTCCTAGGAAACCAACTCCTTTGCCAAAAGCTGCACTTGCTCAGTTTTGCAAAGAGTTTTTGTTCCCTTAACCGTCCCAGCATGGCCCGAAGATGCCCCTGATGTGAATCCCGATCCTTGGAGTAAACGAGTATATCATCTATAAAAATTATTACAAACTCGTCCAAGAATTCTTATAATATGCCATTCATCATTTTCATGAAGGCAGCTGGGGCGTTGGTCAGTCCGAATGGCATGACCACAAACTCGTAG
>CAJHQQ010005069.1:0-20844 GCA_905132885.1 Moricandia moricandioides | reverse complement strand
CATAAATCAGTGTAGAATCACCCTGAAGTTGAATCAATATCATAGGATTATGGATGAAGAAGTTATCCCACTTTTAGACTGAAGTGATTCCAGTTTGCCCTGTTTGGAGATTTGGCCAATTTAGTCTTGATACAAATAAACCAGAATGAATCACCATGTAAGAAGCTTGATTTGGACTCATAAATCAGCTTAGAATCACCCTGAATTTTAATCAAGATCATAGGAGTTATAATGAAGAAGTTATCCCACTTTTAACCGAAGTGACTCCAGTTTACCCTGTTTGGAGATTTGACAATTTCTTCTTGATTCTAATCAAATCAAAATGAATCAAGATGTAAGAAGATTGATTTAGACTCATAAATCAGTCTAAAATCATACTGCAGTTGAATCAATATCATTGGAGTTATGATGAAGAAGTTATCCCACTTTTAACCGAAGTGATCCCACTTTGCCCTGTTTGGAGATTTGGCAATTTAGTCTTGATACAAATAAAACCAGAATTAATCACGATGTAAGAAGATTGATTTGGACTCATAAATCAGTTTAGAATCACCCTGAATTTTAATCAAGATCATAGGAGTTATGATGAAGAAGTTATCCCACTTATAACCGAAGTGACTCCAGTTTACCCTGTTTGGAGATTTGGCAATTTCTTCTTGATAATAATAAAACCAGAACGAATCACGATGTAAGAAGCTTGATTTGGACTCATAAATCAGTGTAGAATCATACTGAATTTGAATCAATATCATTGTAGTTATGATGAAGAAGTTATCCCACTTTTAACCGAAGTGATCCCAGTTTGCCCTGTTTTGAGATTTGGCAATTTCTTCTTGATACTAATAAAACCAGAATAAATCACGATGTAAGAAGCCTAATTAGTACTCATAAATAAGTGTAGAATAACCCTGAAGTTCAATCAATATCGTAGGAGTTATGATGAAGAAGTTATCCCACTTTTAACCGAAGTGATTCCAGTTTGCCCTGTTTGGAAATTTGGCAATTTAGTCTTGATACAAATAAAACAAGAATGAATCACGATGTAAGAAGCTTGATTTGGACTCATAAATCATCTTAGAATCACCCTGAATTTTAATCAAGATGATAGGAGTTATAATGAAGAAGTTATCCCACTTTTAACCGAAGTGACTCCAGTTTACCCTGTTTGGAGATTTGACAATTTCTTCTTGATTCTAATCAAACCAAAATGAATCAAGATGTAAGAAGCTTGATTTGGACTCATAAATCAGTGTAGAATCATACTGAAGTTGAATCAATATCATTGGAGTTATGATGAAGAAGTTATCCCACTTTTAACCGAAGTGATCCCAGTTTGCCCTGTTTTGAGATTTGGCAATTTCTTCTTGATACTAATAAAACCAGAATGAATCACGATGTATGAAGCTTAGTTATTACTCATAGATAAGCGTAGAACCACCCTGAAGTTGAATCAATATCGTAGGAGTTATGATGAAGAAGTTATCCCACTTTTAACCGAAGTGATTCCAGTTTGCCCTGTTTGGAGATTTGGCAATTTAGTCTTGATACAAATAAAACCAGAATGAATCACGATGTAAGAAGCTTGATTTGGACTCATAAATCAGCTTAGAATCACCCTGAATTTTAATCAAGATCATAGGAGTTATAATGAAGAAGTTATCCCACTTTTAACCGAAGTGACTCCAGTTTACCCTGTTTGGAGATTTGACTATTTTTTCTTGATTCTAATCAAACCAAAATGAATCACGATTTAAGAAGCTTTATTTGTACTCATAAATCAGTGTAGAATCACACTGAAGTTGAATCAATATCATAGGAGTTATGATGAATAAGTTATCCCACTTTGAACCGAAGTGATTCAAGTTTGCCCTGTTTGGAGATTTGGCAATTTAGTCTTGATACAAATAAAACCAGAATGAATCACGATGTAAGAAGTCTGATTTGGACTCATAAATCAGTTTAGAATCACCCTGAATTTCAATCAAGATCATAGGAGTTATGATGAAGAAGTTATCCCACTTTTAACCGAAGTGACTCCAGTTTACCCTGTTTGGAGATTTGGCAATTTCTTCTTGATAATAATAAAACCAGAACGAATCACGATGTAAGAAACTTGATTTGGACTCATAAATCAGTGTAGAATCATACTGAAGTTGAATCAATATCATTGGAGTTATGATGAAGAAGTTATCCCACTTTAAACCGAAGTGATCCCACTTTGCCCTTTTTTGAGATTTGGCAATTTCTTCTTGATACTAATAAAACTAGAATGAATCGTGATGTAAGAAGCTTGATTTGTACTCATAAATCAGTGTAGAATCACCCTGAAGTTGAATCACGATCATAGGAGTTATGATGAAAAAGTTATCCCACTTTTAACCGAAGTGAATCCAGTTTACCCTTTTTGGAGATTTGGCAATTTCTTCTTGATACTAATAAAACCGGAATGAATCACGATGTAAGAAGCTTGATTTGGACTCATAAATCAGTGTAGAATTACCCGGAATTTGAGTCAAGATCATGGGAGTTATGATGAAGAAGTTATCCCACTTTTAACCGAAGTGATTCTAGTTTACCCTGTTTGGAGAGTTGGCAATTTCTTCTTGATAATAATAAAACCAGAACAAATCACAATGTAAGAAGCTTGATTTGGACTCATAAATCAGTGTAGAATCACCCTGAAGTTGAATCAATATCATAGGAGTTATGATGAAGAAGTTATCTTACTTTTAACCGAAGTGATTCCAGTTTGCCCTGTTTGGAGATTTGGCAATTTAGTCTTGATACTAATAAAACCAGAATGAATCACGATGTAAGAATCTTGATTTGGACTCATTAATCACTGTATAATCACCCTGAAGTTAAATCAAGATCATAGGAGTTATGATGAAGAAGTTATCCCACTTTTAACTGAAGTGGCTCCAATTTACCTTGTTTGGAGATTTGGCAATTTCTTCTTGATTATAATCAAACCATAATGAATCAAGATGTAAGAAGCTTGATTTGGACTCATAAATCAGTGCAGAATCATCCTGAAGTTGAATCAATATCAATGGACTTATGATGAAGAAGTTATTCCACTTTTAACCGAAGTGATTCCAGTTTACCCTGTTTGGAGATTTGACAATTTCTTCTTGATTCTAATCAAACCAGAATGAATCATGATCTAAGAAGCTTTATTTGTACTCATAAATCAGTGTAGAATCACCCTGAAGTTGAATCAATATCATAGGAGTTATGATGAAGAAGTTATCCCACTTTTAACCGAAGTGATTCCAGTTTCCCTGTTTGGAGATTTCGCAATTTAGTCTTGATACTAATAAAACCAGAATCAATCACGATGTAAGAAGCATGATTTGGACTCATTAATCACTGTATAATCACCCTGAAGTTGAATCAAGATCATAGGAGTTATGATGGAGAAGTTATCCCACTTTTAACCGAAGTGATTCCAGTTTACACTGTTTGGAGATTTGGCAATTTCTTCTTGATACAAATAAAACCAGAATGAATCACGATGTAAGAAGCTTGATTTGGACTCATAAATCAGTGCAAAATCATCCTGAAGTTGAATCAATATCATTGGACTTATGATGAAGAAGTTATTCCCGTTTTAACCGAAGTGATTCCAGTTTACCCTTTTTGGAGATTTGACAATTTCTTTTTAATTCTAATCAAAACGGAATGAATCAAGATGTAAGAAGCTTGGTTTGTACTCATAAATCAGGGTAGAATCACCCTGAAGTTGAATCAATATCATAGGAGTTATGATGAAGAAATTATCCCACTTTTAACCGAAGTGATTCCAGTTTGGCCTGTTTGGAGAGTTTGCAATTTCTTCTTGATTATAATCAAACCATAATGAATCAAGATGTAAGAATCTTGATTTGGACTCATAAATCAGTGGATAATCACCCTGAAGTTGAATCAATATCATAGGAGTTATGATGAAGAAGTTATCCCACTTTCAACCGAAGTGATTCAATTTTACCATGTTTGGAGATTTGACAATTTCTTCTTGATTTTAATCAAACCATAATGAATCACGATTTAAGAAGCTTGATTTGGACACATAAATCAGTGGATAATCACCATGAAGTTGAATCAATATTATAGGAATTATGATGAAGAAGTTATCCTACATTTAACCGAAGTGATTATAGTTTGCCCTGTTTGGAGATTTGGCAATTTAGTCTTGATACTAATAAAACCAGAATTAATCACGATGTAAGAAGCTTGATTTGGACTCATTAATCACTGTATAATCACCCTGAAGTTGAATCAAGATCATAGGAGTTATGATGGAGAAGTTATCCCACTTTTAACCGAAGTGATTCAGTTTACCCTGTTTGGAGATTTGGCAATTTCTTCTTGATACAAATAAAACCAGAATGAATCACGATGTAAGAAGCTTGATTTGGACTCATAAATCAGTGCAGAATCATCCTGAAGTTGAATCAATATCATTGGACTTATGATGAAGAAGTTATTCCACTTTTAACCGAAGTGATTCCAGTTTACCCTGTTTGGAGATTTGACAATTTCTTTTTAATTCTAATCAAACCGGAATGAATCAATATGTAAGAAGCTTTGTTTGTACTCATAAATCAGTATAGAAACACCCTGAAGTTGAATCAATATCATAGGAGTTATGATGAAGAAGTTATCCCACTTTTGACCGAAGTGATTCCAGTTACCCTGTTTGGAGATTTCACAATATCTTCTTAATTCTTATCAAAACAGAATGAATAACCATAAATCATGGTGATTATCCACTGATTTATGAGTCCAAATCAAGCTTCTTACTTTCCAAATCAAGCTTGATTAGAAGTTTTCCCACTTTCAACCGAAGTGATTCAATTTTACCCTGTTTGGAGATTCGACAATTTCTTCTTGATTCTAATCAAAACATAATGAATCACGATTTAAGAAGCTTGATTTGGACTCATAAATCAGTGGATAATCACCATGAAGTTGAATCAATATTATAGGAATTATGATGAAGAAGTTATCCTACATTTAACCGAAGTGTTTCCAGTTTTCCCTGTTTAGAAATTTGGCAATTTAGTCTTGATACTAATAAAACCATAATGAATCACGATGTAAGAAGCTTGATTTGGACTCATTAATCATTGTATAATCACCCTGAAGTTGAATCAAGATCATGGGAGTTATGATGAAGAAGTTATCCCACTTTTAACCAAAGTGATTCCAGTTTCCCCTGTTTGGAGAGTTGGTAATTTCTTCTTGATAATAATAAAACCAGAATGTATCATGATGTAAGAAGCTTGATTTGGACTCATAAATAAGTTTAGAATCACCCTGAAGTTGAATCAAGATCATAGGATTTATGATGAAGAAGTTATCCCACTTTTAACCGAAGTGACTCCAATTTACCTTGTTTGGAGATTTGGAAATTTCTTCTTGATTCTAATCAAACCATAATGAATCAAGATGTAAGAAGCTTGATTTGGATTCATAAATCAGTGCAGAATCATTCTGAAGTTGAATCAATATCATTGGAATTATGATGAAGAAGTTATTCCACTTTTAACCGAAGTGATTCCAGTTTACCCTGTTTGGAGATTTGACAATTTCTTCTTGATTCTAATCAAACCAGAATGAATTACGATGTAAGAAGCTTGATTTGGACTCATAAATCAGTTTAGAATCACCCTGAAATTTAATCAAGATCATAGGAGTTATAATGAAGAAGTTATCCCACTTTTAACCGAAGTGACTCCAGTTTACCCTGTTTGGAGATTTGACAATTTCTTCTTGATTCTAATCAAACCAGAATGAATCAAGATGTAAGAAGCTTGATTAGTACTCATAAATCAGTGTAGAATCACCCTGAAGTTGAATCAATATCATTGGAGTTATGATGAAGAAGTTATCCCACTTTTAACCAAAGTGATTTCAGTTTGCTCTGTTTGGAGATTTGGCAATTTAGTCTTGATACAAATAACACCAGAATGAATCACGATGTAAGAAGCTTGATTTGGACTCATAAATCAGTGTAGAATCACCCTGAAGTTGAATCAATATCATAGGAGTTATGATGAAGAAGTTATCCCACTTTTAACCGAAGTGATTCCAGTTTGTCCTGTTTGGAGATTTGGCAATTTAGTCTTGATACTAATAAAACCAGAATGAATCACGATGTAAGAAGCTTGATTTGGACTCATTAATCACTGCATAATCACCCTGAAGTTGAATCAAGATCATAGGAGTTATGATGGAGAAGTTATCCCACTTTTAACCGAAGTGATTCTAGTTTACCTTGTTTGGAGATTTGACAATTTCTTCTTGATAAAAATAAAACCAGAATGAATCACAATGTAAGTAGCTTGATTTGGACTCATAAATCAGTGCAGAATCATCCTGAAGTTGAATCAATATCATTGGACTTATGATGAAGAAGTTATTCCACTTTTAACTGAAGTGATTCCAGTTTATCCTGTTTGGAGATTTGACAATTTCTTCTTAATTTTAATCAAACCAGAATGAATCATTATGTAAGAAGCTTTATTTTTACTCATAAATCAGTGTATAATCACCCTGAAGTTGAATCAATATCATAGGAGTTATGATGAAGAAGTTATCCCACTTTTAACCGAAGTGATTCCAGTTTCCTTGTTTGGAGATTTGGCAATTTAGTCTTGATACAAATAAAACCAGAATGAATCACGATGTAAGAAGCTTGATTTGGACTCATAAATCAGTTTAGAATCACCCTGAAGTTGAATCAATATCATAGGAGTTATGATGAAGAAGTTATCTTACTTTTAACCGAAGTGATTCCAGTTTGCCCTGTTTGGAGATTTGGCAATTTAGTCTTGATACTAATAAAACCAGAATGAATCACGATGTAAGAAGCTTGATTTGGACTCATTAATCACTGTATAATCACCCTGAAGTTGAATCAAGATCATAGGAGTTATGATGAAGAAGGTATCCCACTTTTAACTGAAGTGGCTCCAATTTACCTTGTTTGGAGATTTGAGAATTTCTTCTTGATTATAATCAAACCATAATGAATCAAGATGTAAGAAGCTTCATTTGGACTCATAAATCAGTGCAGAATCATCCTGAAGTTGAATCAATATCATTGGACTTATGATGAAGAAGTTATTCCACTTTTAACCGAAGTGATTCCAGTTTACCCTGTTTGGAGATTTGGCAATTTCTTCTTGATTCTAATCAAACCAGAATGAATCACGATCTAAGAAGCTTTATTTGTACTCATAAATCAGTGTAGAATCACCTTGAAGTTTAATCAATATCATAGGATTTATGATGAAGAAGTTATCCCACTTTTAACCGAAGTGATTCCAGTTTTCCCTGTTTGGAGATTTCACAATTTAGTCTTGATACTAATAAAACCAGAATCAATCATGATGTTAGAAGCTTGATTTGGACTCATTAATCACTGTATAATCACCCTGAAGTTGAATCAAGATCATAGGAGTTATGATGGAGAAGTTATCCCACTTTTAACCGAAGTGATTCCAGTTTACCCTGTTTGGAGATTTGGCAATTTCTTCTTGATACAAATAAAACCAGAATGAATCACGATGTAAGAAGATTGATTTGGAATCATAAATTAGTGCAGAATCATCCTGAAGTTGAATCAATATCATTGGACTTATGATGAAGAAGTTATTCCACTTTTAACAGAAATGATTCCAGTTTACCCTGTTTGGAGATTTGACAATTTCTTTTTAATTCTAATCAAAACGGAATGAATCACGATGTAAGAAGCTTTGTTTGTACTCATAAATCAGGGTAGAATCACCCTGAAGTTGAATCAATATCATAGGAGTTATGATGAAGAAGTTATCCCACTTTTAACCGAAGTGATTCCAGTTTGGCCTGTTTGGAGAGTTTCACAATTTCTTCTTGATTCTTATCAAACCATAATGAATAACGATGTAAGAATCTTGATTTGGACTCATAAATCAGTGGATAATCACCATGAAATTGAATCAATATCATAGGAGTTATGATAAAGAAGTTTTCCCCCTTTCAACCGAAGTGATTCAATTTTACCCTGTTTGGAGATTTGACAATTTCTTCTTGATTCTAATCAAAACATAATGAATCACGATTTAAGAAGCTTGATTTGGACTCATAAATCAGTGGATAATCACCATGAAGTTGAATCAATATTATAGGAATTATGATGAAGAAGTTATCCTACATTTAACCGAAGTGTTTCCAGTTTGCCATGTTTGGAAATTTGGCAATTTAGTCTTGATACTAATAAAAACAGAAAGAATCACGATGTAAGAAGCTTGATTTGGACTCATTAATCACTGTATAATCACCCTGAAGTTGAATCAAGATCATAGGACTTATGATGAAGAAGTTATCCCACTTTTAACAAAAGTGATTCCAATTTACCCTGTTTAGAGATTTGGTAATTTCTTCTTGATACAAATAAAACCAGAATGAATCACGATGTAAGAAGCTTGATTTGGACTCATAAATCAGTGTAGAATTACCCGGAAGTTGAATCAAGATCATGGGAGTTATGATGAAGAAGTTATTCCACTTTTAACCAAAGTGATTCCAGTTTACCCTGTTTGAAGAGTTGGCAATTTCTTCTTGATAATAATAAAACCAGAACGAATCACGATGCAAGAAGCCTGATTTGGACTCATAAATAAGTTTAGAATCACCTTGAAGTTGAATCAAGATCATAGGAGTTATGATGAAGAAGGTATCCCACTTTTAACCAAAGTGACTCCAATTTACTTTGTTTGGAGATTTGGCAATTTCTTCTTGATTCTAATCAAACCATAATGAATCAAGATGTAAGAAGATTGATTTGGACTCATAAATCAGTGCAGAATAATTCTGAAGTTGAATCAATATCATTGGACTTATAATGAAGAAGTTATTCCACTTTTAACCGAAGTGATTCCAGTTTACCTTGTTTGGAGATTTGACAATTTCTTCTTGATTCTAATAAAACCAGAATGAATCACGATGTAAGAAGCTTTATTTGTACTCATATATCAGTGTAGAATCACCCTGAAGTTGAATCAATATCATAGGAGTTATGATGAAGAAGTTATCCCACTTTTAACCGAAGTGATTCCAGTTTGCCCTGTTTGGAGATTTGGCAATTTAGTCTTGATAATAATAAAACCAGAATGAATCACGATGTAAGAAGCTTGATTTGGACTCATTAATCACTGTATAATCACCCTTAAGTCGAATCAAGATCATAGGAGTTATGATGGAGAAGTTATCCCACTTTTAACCGAAGTGATTCTAGTTTACCCTGTTTGGAGATTTGACAATTTCTTCTTGATACAAATAAAACCAGAACGAATCACGATGTAAGTAGCTTGATTTGGACTCATAAATCAGTGCAGAATCATCCTGAAGTTGAATCAATATCATTGGACTTATGATGAAGAAGTTATTCCACTTTTAACCGAAGAGATTCCAGTTTACCCTGTTTGGAGATTTGACAATTTCTTCTTAATTTTAATCAAACCAGAATGAATCATTATGTAAGAAGTTTTATTTTTACTCATAAATCAGTGTATAATCACCCTGAAGTTGAATCAATATCATAGGAGTTATGATGAAGAAATTATCCCACTTTTAACCGAAGTGACTCCAATTTAACTTGTTTGGAGATTTGACAATTTCTTCTTGATTATAATCAAACCATAATGAATCAAGATGTAAGAAGCTTGATTTGGACTCATAAATCAGTGCAGAATCATCCTGAAGCTGAATCAATATCATTGGACTTATGATGAAGAAGTTATTCCACTTTTAATCGAAGTGATTCTAGTTTACCCTGTTTGGAGATTTGGCGATTTCTTCTTGATTCTAATAAAACCAGAATGAATCACGATCTAAGAATATTAATTTGTACTAACAAATCAGTGTAGAATCACCCTGAAGTTGAATCAATATCATAGAAGTTATGATGAAGAAGATATCTCACTTTTAACCGAAGTGATTCCAGTTTGCCCTGTTTGGAGATTTGGCAATTTAGTCTTGATACTAATAAAACCATAATGAATCACGATGTAAGAAGCTTGATTGGGACTCATTAATCACTGTATAATCACCCTGAAGTTGAATCAAGATCATAGGAGTTATGATGGAGAAGTTATCCCACTTTTAACCGAAGTGATTCAGTTTACCGTGTTTGGAGATTTGGCAATTTCTTCTTGATACAAATCAAACCATAATGAATCACGATGTAAGAAGCTTGATTTGGACTCATAAATCAGTGCAGAATCATCCTGAAGTTGAATCAATATCATTGGACTTATGATGAAGAAGTTATTCCACTTTTAACCGAAGTGATTCCAGTTTACCATGTTTGGAGATTTTACAATTTCTTTTTAATTCTAATCAAAACGGAATGAATCACGATGTAAGAAGGTTTGTTTGTACTCATAAATCAGTGTAGAATCACCCTGAAGTTGAATCAATATCATAGGAGTTATGATGAAGAAGTTATCCCACTTTTGACCGAAGTGATTCCAGTTACCCTGTTTGGAGATTTCACAATATCTTCTTAATTCTTATCAAAACATAATGAATAACGATTTAAGAATCTTGATTTGGACTCATAAATCAGTGGATAATCACCATGAAATTGAATCAATATCATAGGAGTTATGATAAAGAAGTTTTCCCCCTTTCAACCGAAGTGATTCAATTTTACCCTGTTTGGAGATTTGACAATTTCTTCTTGATTCTAATCAAAACATAATGAATCACGATTTAAGAAGCTTGATTTGGACTCATAAATCAGTGGATAATCACCATGAAGTTGAATCAATATTATAGGAATTATAATGAAGAAGTTATCCTACATTTAACCGAAGTGTTTCCAGTTTGCCATGTTTGGAAATTTGGCAATTTAGTCTTGATACTAATAAAAACAGAAAGAATCACGATGTAAGAAGCTTGATTTGGACTCATTAATCACTGTATAATCACCCTGAAGTTGAATCAAGATCATAGGACTTATGATGAAGAAGCTATCCCACTTTTAACAAAAGTGATTCCAATTTACCCTGTTTAGAGATTTGGTAATTTCTTCTTGATACAAATAAAACCAGAATGAATCACGATGTAAGAAGCTTGATTTGGACTCATAAATCAGTGTAGAATTACCCGGAAGTTGAATCAAGATCATGGGAGTTATGATGAAGAAGTTATCCCACTTTTAACCAAAGTGATTCCAGTTTACCCTCTTTGGAGAGTTGGCAATTTCTTCTTGATAATAATAAAACCAGAACGAATCACGATGTAAGAAGCTTGATTTGGACTCATAAATAAGTTTAGAATCACCCTGAAGTTGAATTAAAATCATAGGAATTGCCAACTTCAGGGTGAGTCCAAATCAAGCTTCTTACATAGTGATTTATTCTGGTTTTATTTGTATCTAGAAGAAATTGTCAAATCTCCAAATAAGGCAAACTGGAATCACTTCGGTTAAAAGTGGAATCACTTCTGGGTTTATTTGTATCAAGAAGAAATTCTCAAATTTCCAAACAGGGTAAACTAGAAAAACTACGGTTAAAAATGGGATAACTTCTTCATCATAACTCCTATGATCTTGATTCAACTTCAGCGTGATTATACAGTGATTAATGAGTCCAAATCAAGCTTCATACATCATGATTCATTCTGGTTTTATTAGTATCAAGACTAAATTGCCAAATCTCCAAACAGGACAAACTGGAAACACTTCGGTTAAATGTAGGATAACTTCTTCATCATAACTCCTATGATCGTGATTCAACTTCAGGGTGATTCTACACTGATTTATGAGTCCAAATCAAGCTTCTTACATCATGATTCATTCTAGTTTTATTAGTATCAAGACTAAATTGCCAAATCTCCAAACAGGGCAAACTGGAATCACTTCAGTTAAAAGTGGGATAACTTCTTCATCATAACTTCTATGATATTGATTCAACTTCAGGGTGATTCTACACTGATTTATGAGTACAAATAAAGCTTCTTACGTCGTGATTCATTCTGGTTTGATTAGAATCAAGAAGAAATTTTCAAATCTCCAAACAGGGAAAACTGGAGTCACTTCGGTTAAAAGTGGGATAACTTCTTCATTATAACTCCTATGATCTTGATTAAAATTCAGGGTGATTCTAAACTGATTTATGAGTCCAAATCAAGCTTCTTACATCGTGATTCATTCTGGTTTTATTTGTATCAAGACTAAATTGCCAAATCTCTAAACAGGGCAAACTGGAATCACTTCGGTTAAAAGTGGGATAACTTCTTCATCATAACTCCAATGATATTGATTCAACTTCAGGATGATTCTACACAGATTTATGAGTCCAAATCAAGCTTCTTACATCGTGATTCATTCTGGTTTTATTAGTATCAAGAAGAAATTACCAAATCTCCAAACAGGGTAAACTGGAGTCACTTCGGTTAAAAGTGGGATAACTTCTTCATCATAACTCCTATGATCTTGATTCAACTTCAGGGTGACTCTACACTGATTAATGAGTCCAAATCAAGCTTCTTACATCATGATTCATTATGGTTTTATTAGTATCAAGAATAAATTGCCAAATCTCCAAACATGGCAAACTGTAATCACTTCGGTTAAAAGTGGGATAACTTCTTCATCATAACTCCTATGATATTGATTCAACTTCAGGGTGATTCTACACTGATTTATGAGTACTAATTAAGCTTCTTACATCGTGATTTATTCTGTTTTTCTTAGTATCGAGAAGAAATTGCCAAATCTCATGGCAAACTGGGATCACTTCGGTTAAAAGTGGGACAACTTTTTCATCATAACTCTAATGATATTGATTCAACATCAGTATTATTCTACACTGATTTATGAGTCCAAATCAAGATTCTTACATCTTGATTCATTCTGGTTTGATTAGAATCAAGAAGAAATTACCAAATCTCCAAACAGGGTAAACTGGAGTCACTTCGGTTAAAAGTGGGATAACATCTTCATTATAACTCCTATGATCTTGATTAAAATTCAAGGTGATTCTAAACTGATTTATGAGTCCAAATCAAGCTTCTTACATCGTGATTCATTCTGGTTTTATTTGTATCAAGACTAAATTGCCAATTCTCCAAACAGGGAAACTGGAATCACTTCGGTTAAAAGTGGGATATCTTCTTCATCATAACTCCTATGATATTGATTCAACTTCAGGGTGATTCTACACTGATTTATGAGTACAAATAAAGCTTCTTACATTATTATTCATTCTGGTTTGATTAAAATTAAGAAGAAATTGTCAAATCTCCAAACAGGGTAAACTGGAATCACTTCGGTTAAAAGTGGAATAACTTCTTCATCATAAGTCCAATGATATTGATTCAACTTCAGGATGATTCTGCACTGATTAATGAGTCCAAATCAAGCTACTTACATCGTGATTCATTCTGGTTTTATTTGTATAAAGAAGAAATTGTCAAATCTCCAAACAGGGTAAACTGGAATCACTTCGGTTAAAAGTGGGATAACTTCTCCATCATAACTCCTATGATCTTGATTCGACTTCAGGGTGATTATACAGTGATTAATGAGTCCAAATCAAGCTTCTTACATCGTGATTCATTCTGGTTTTATTAGTATCAAGACTAAATTGCCAAATCTCCAAACAGGGCAAACTGGAATCACTTCGGTTAAAAGTGGGATAACTTCTTCATCATAACTCCTATGATATTGATTCAACTTCAGGGTGATTCTACACTGATTTATGAGTACAAATAAAGCTTCTTACATCGTGATTCATTCTGGTTTGATGAGAATCAAGAAGAAATTGTCAAATCTCCAAACAGGGTAAACTGGAATCACTTCGGTTAAAAGTGGAATAACTTCTTCATCATAAGTCGATATTGATTCAACTTCAGAATGATTCTGCACTGATTTATGAGTCCAAATCAAGCTTCTTACATCTAGATTCATTATGGTTTGATTAGAATCAAGAAGAAATTGCCAAATCTCCAAACAAGGTAAATTGGAGTCACTTCGGTTAAAAGTGGGATAACTTCTTCATCATAACTCCTATGATATTGATTCAACTTCAGGGTGATTCTACACTGATTTATGATTACAAATAAAGCTTCTTACATTATTATTCATTCTGGTTTGATTAAAATTAAGAAGAAATTATCAAATCTCCAAACAGGGTAAACTGGAATCACTTCGGTTAAAAGTGGAATAACTTCTTCATCATAAGTCCAATGATATTGATTCAACTTCAGGATGATTCTGCACTGATTAATGAGTCCAAATCAAGCTACTTACATCGTGATTCATTCTGGTTTTATTTGTATAAAGAAGAAATTGTCAAATCTCCAAACATGGTAAACTGGAATCACTTCGGTTAAAAGTGGGATAACTTCTCCATCATAACTCCTATGATCTTGATTCAACTTCAGGGTGATTATACAGTGATTAATGAGTCCAAATCAAGCTTCTTACATCGTGATTCATTCTGGTTTTATTAGTATCAAGACTAAATTGCCAAATCTCCAAACAGGGCAAACTGGAATCACTTCGGTTAAAAGTGGGATAACTTCTTCATCATAACTCCTATGATATTGACTCAACTTCAGGGTGATTCTAAACTGATTTATGAGTACAAATAAAGCTTCTTACATCGTGATTCATTCTGGTTTGATTAGAATCAAGAAGAAATTGTCAAATCTCCAAACAGGGTAAACTGGAATCACTTCGGTTAAAAGTGGAATAACTTCTTCATCATAAGTCCAATGATATTGATTCAACTTCAGAATGATTCTGCACTGATTTATGAGTCCAAATCAAGCTTCTTACATCTTGATTCATTATGGTTTGATTAGAATCAAGAAGAAATTGCCAAATCTCCAAACAATGTAAATTGGAGTCACTTCGGTTAAAAGTGGGATAACTTCTTCATCATAACTCCTATGATCTTGATTCAACTTCAGGGTGATTCTAAACTTATTTTTGAGTCCAAATAAAGCTTCTTACATCGTGATTCTTTCTGGTTTTATTATTATCAAGAAGAAATTGCCAACTCTCCAAACAGGGTAAACTGGAATCACTTTGGTTAAAAGTGGGATAACTTCTTCATCATAACTCCCATGATCTTGATTCAACTTCCGGGTAATTCTACACTGATTTATGAGTCCAAATCAAGCTTCTTACATCGAGGCAAGGGAGCTGTCACTTTCACACTTCTGGCTGAGCCATTTTGTCTCTACTTGGCTAGTATTGTTTATTCATTTCTGTATGCAAGTTGTATCTCTATTTAAATGCTGTAACCAGAACCAGAATGAATTAAGGGAATTATTCCCCTCTCTCTCTTCTATTTTCGAAATCCCTCTCTCTCTCTCTAGTTCATCATGTTCTTCATTCTCCAGAAACAAACTCTCAAGTAAATCTCTCATTCTAACATTTCTATCCCTAGAAAGTACTTTAGCTCACCCAAATCTTTAATATCAAAACTAGACTTAAGGAAAGCTTTAGTAGAGATGATACCTTCCTTGTTACTTCCTGTGATGATAATATCATCCACATTGATCAGGATCACCACAATTCCTTGCTTACTTGTGAGGGTGAAGAGAGTATGGTCAGCTTCTGATTTTACAAACCCTCTTCCATTTAAGGTTGTACTCAGCTTGTGATACCAGGCTCTTGGTGATTGTTTCAATCCATAAATTGCGTTCTTCAGCCTTAAAACATTTCCTAGTTTGACCATGTCCTCCATACCAGGAGGTGGTCTCATGTACACCTCATCCTCCAGCTCTCCTTGTAGGAAAGCATTCTTGACATCCATCTGCCATAAATCCCATTCCAAGTTCACTGCCACTGAGAGAAGAATCCATATAGTGTGGAGCTTTGCTACTGGTGCAAAGGTGTCTAGATAGTCTTCTCCATAGACCTGGGTGTATCCTCTTGCAACCAGCCTTGTCTTCCTCCTCTCTGGCTTTCCATTAGCCAAGTATTTGATGGTATAGAGCAGGCGACTTGTCACTGCCTTCTTTCCTTTGGGGAGTTCAGTTTCATACCAAGTATCATTCTTGATCATGGCATTGATCTCATCTCCAACTGACTCTCTCCATTCTTCATGAGCCATGGCCTCCTCATAGGTCTTTGGAACATAATCTTGATCCAGATTGGTGATGAAAGCTACATGCTCTTGAGGATAGCTTGCAAATGAACAGGTTGCTTGGGTAAGATGAGCCACTGCATTGCTGTTGAAGTATACTCTGGTGTTGATCCAATTTGATGGGTCTTTTCTCACTCTGGTACTTCTTCTTAATGGCTGAGTCTGCTCCTCCACCATTATATCATCCTGCCCTTGATTTCCACTAGAATTGTGCTGATCTTGGTCATGTACTGCTTCATCTTGGTCATGTACTGATGTTGAATCTGAATTAGTTTCTGCTCCATCTTGATCATGTGCTGATGCTGAATCAGTTTATGGTGTTGATTCATGCTCACTGCCCCCCTCAGGATCAAGATGGACTGTCTCAAAACCTGGTGGTGTTGCTTCCTTGTGCACAACAGTTGGTGGTGATGGAGTGATTCCTAAGCTTTCCATAATGATTCTCAGGCTGTTTGCCCTATCTGACGGTCCTTGTGAGAGATCTCTTTGGTTTTCCCAGTCCTTCTCATCATAGTACCCTTTGGATTCTACAAACTTGACATCCCTTGAGACCATCACCCTTTTTGAGTCTGGTAGGTAACACTTGTATCCCTTCTGCGTGTGGGAATACCCAATGAACATGGCTTTGATACTCTTAGGATCAAGCTTGTTCCTCTGCTCACCTGGTATCAACACAAAGCACACACACCCAAACACACGCAAATGGTCTATGTGAGGTTTAGTCTTGTTTAATACCTGAAATGGAGATATGTCTTTGAGGATTTTGGTTGGGATTCTGTCAATAAGGTAGCATGCTGACACCACAGCATCTCCCCAAAATCTCTTTGGGACATTGGTGTGGAACATCATGCTCCTTGCAACCTCCATAAGGTGTTTATTCTTCCTCTCAGCCACTCCATTTTGTTGTGGTGTGTATGGACAGCTTGTTTGATGAATGATTTCATGCTTTGCTAAGTGTTGTCTGAAGGCATTGCTAGTGTATTCTCCTCCATTATCTGACCTAAAAATTTTGATCTTGGAATTGAAATGGTTAGTTACATAGTTTTGGAAGTTAATAAAAGCTTCTAAAACTCTATCTTTACTTTGAATCAGTGTGAGCCAAGTATATTTTGATTTCTCATCTATAAATGTTACAAAATATTTATGGTTTTCTCTAGAGACACAAGGAGCAGTCCAAACATCAGAATGCAGTAGATCAAAGCAATTTTCATAAATAGTCATAGATGAAGGAAAGACAGACTTATGATGTTTACCAAGTATACATGCCTCACAAGTTTCATTTTGCAAAGATAAACTAGGTAACATCAATTTTAAGGCATGAGAATGAGGGTGGCCTAATCTAGCATGCCATAACACATCATTAGCTAAAACAGAAGCAGAATTAAAGGCATAAGTAGAATCTGATCCAAGCTTGGTATCTTCAAGAAAGCATAGTTCTCCCTTGCTTACACCTTTGCCCAGCATCTTACTGGTCTTAATATCCTGAAAGCACACATCATTAGGACTAAAAATAACATTGCAATTCAGATCATTAGTTGCTCTCTTCACAGATACAAGGTTAGAAGCAAATGTAGGCATATAGAAAGCTTGAGATTCTTTGTTAAACAGGTTCAGATTGCCTATTCCTTCTATGGGAATTCTATCACCATTTGCAATCACAACACTTCCTAGGGCTGGTTTAATATCACTAATCAGTCTAGCATCCCTAATCATATGATGAGAAGCCCCTGAATCAATGATCAATGGCCTAGCAATGTGAGATATATTGTGAATAGAATTTAAAGCATTAATACCTTGGTTACCAGAGTTTGCATTGAGAGCCTTGATCAAGGCCTCAATGTCTGACTTGCGGATGTATGCATCCTCATGAGGTGGCTGAGACATGGCGTGAGAGGTGGAGGCACCATTGTGTGCAGTGGAGATCAAGGCTCTCCCATCATCTCCCATGCGCATATGCTCATGTCCTCTTGCTTCATGGGCTCTAGTCTGGTTGTATTTGTTGGTTGAGGTTGGTCTGAGATGAGGATGGAGGATCCAGAAGTTGGTTTTGGAGTGTCCTTGCTTCTTGCAATGCTCACAAGTCACTGACTTGTCTCCTCCTCCTCTTGGTTTGAAGTAGGCTTTGTTAGCTGATACACTTTCCAACTTTTCTGCCTTGTGTGCCATAGAGAGTCCTCCTTTTCCACCACCAAAGAGTCCATCTGAGCCTATCTCCTTTTGAAGTTGAGCACATACATCATCATAGCTTGGAAGCACCTTGTCTCTCAATATGTGTTTCACCACATCGATGAAGCTTGGGCTGAGTGTGAGGAGTAGACCAAAGATTCTATCTTCCTCACGCCTTACTTCCATAGTGACAGGGTCATTGGTGCTTGGTCTTAGCATCTCCAGCTCAGACCATAGCTGACTATACTTCCCAAGGTGCTTGGTGAAGTCTCCATCTTCTTGCTGTAGGTTGTTGATGGCCCTCTTGACCTCAAAGATTCTGTTGAGGTTAGAAGTATTGCCATACACCCTGTGCAAGGTATCCCACAATTGTTTTGGAGTAGTGCAGTGTGAGTAAGAGTCCATAAGGGGACCATCAAGAGAGCTTTTCATGATAGACAGCACCATGAGGTCTTCCTGATCCCAGTTGCCTTCATCTACCACTACAACCTCCTTGCCATCTTCTCCTTGGGTGATTTTCTTTGGAGCTGTGCTTGAAGTGATATGCTCCCAAAGACCTCTTCCCCCAAGGGCTGTCCTTGTCAATCTAGACCAGGTAATGTAGTTTCCTGGTCCCTTGAGTGTGCAAGGAATGTGAACGGGTCTATAATTCTCCATCTTCTTCTTAGGCGCCACAGAGAGTTTTCAAAATTTTCAGGCTGGAATACTAACAAATCACTCTGGAACTGAAATAAATGACGTTTAGAATCAAGATAAGCTCTCAAGGAAAGGAAATAGAGACAGAACAGAGTGAGCACAGCCAAGAAAAATTCAAAAGAACTCAAGAACCTAGGTTTATTATCCACTGGATAAAAGAAATCTGTAGAGATATTTGTAAACTTGAACCAGAGAAACAAGAGAGACTGAGGAATAGAGTAAGCTTTCGGAAGTAAACGAGGTAATTAGGAGCTTAAAGCTCTGATACCATGATAGAAAATGATGAACAATGAAGAACAAGATGAAGAACAGGAGAGAGAGAGATTAGGGTATCCGAGAGAGAGAGAGAGATGAAGGAGGAATCGATTTCCTTGCTTAATTTTGGGAAGCATACAAGGTTATTTAAAGACTAAATTGGGACAGAACAAGACATCAAGAATATATTAAACAAAGAAGCTCTGGAAGGGATTTGAATCTGGATAGTGACTACTCCTGAACGGTCTCCAAGCCTTAAGGCAACATGTGACTTTTATTATATTCTATTTGCCACTTGCTTGTCTCTTGTCTTTACTTCCAACGGGTCTCTCCTCTTCCCAGTTCAGTCCAGACAAGTTTATTTCATCTCCTTGTCTTCTAAGGTAACCTAGCACACGGATATGAAGCTTGAGTTCCAAGTCTTGTACGGACAGACTTGAGTTCCAAGCTTCATGTAGACAGAACACTTCTTCAACCATCTGAACCTCTACATCCTCTTGTCTTGTTTTATTGCTTCATATTCACATCCATGTCAATAGAATCACCCTGAAGTTGAATCAATATCATAGGAGTTATGATGAAGAAGTTATCTTACTTTTAACCGAAGTGATTCCAGTTTGCCCTGTTTGGAGATTTGGCAATTTAGTCTTGATACTAAAAAAACCAGAATGAATCACGATGTAAGAAGCTTGATTTGGACTCATTAATCACTGTATAATAACCCTGAAGTTGAATCAAGATCATAGGAGTTATGATGGAGAAATTATCCCACTTTTAACCGAAGTGATTCCAGTTTACCCTGTTTGGAGATTTGACAATTTCTTCTTGATACAAATAAAACCAGAATGAATCACAATGTAAGTAGCTTGATTTGGACTCATAAATCAGTGCAGAATCATCCTGAAGTTGAATCAATATCATTGGACTTATGATGAAGAAGTTATTCCACTTTTAACCAAAGTGATTCCAGTTTACCCTGTTTGGAGATTTGACAATTTCTACTTGATTTTAATCAAACCAGAATGAATAACGATGTAAGAATCTTTATTTGTACTCATAAATCAGTGTAGAATCACCCTGAAGTTGAATCAATATCATAGGAGTTATGATGAATAAGTTATCCCACTTTTAACCGAAGTGATTCAAGTTTGCCCTGTTTGGAGATTTGGCAATTTAGTCTTGATACAAATAAAACCAGAATGAATCATGATGTAAGAAGCTTGATTTGGACTCATAAATCAGTTTAGAATCACCCTGAATTTTAATCAAGATCATAGGAGTTATGATGAAGAAGTTATCCCACTTTTAACCGAAGTGACTCCAGTTTACCCTGTTTGGAGATTTGGCAATTTCTTCTTGATAATAATAAAACCAGAACGAATCACGATGCAAGAAGCTTGATTTGGACTCATAAATAAGTGTAGAATCATACTGAAGTTGAATCAATATCATTGGAGTTATGATGAAGAAGTTATCCCACTTTTAACCGAAGTGATCCCAGTTTGCCCTGTTTTGAGATTTGGCAATTTCTTCTTGATACTAATAAAACCAGAATGAATCACGATGTAAG
>CAJHQQ010005068.1:0-20881 GCA_905132885.1 Moricandia moricandioides | reverse complement strand
GCGAATTTTCGTGGGACCCACATGATAATTTGGCAATTTTGCTCTATGAAAGTGCACGGAAATTGAATGGAAATAAGACGAAAAAAAACGTTAAAAAGACGATTCGACACTTTTTTAGGCCCGAAACTTTCCACGGCCTTTTTGAGGCTCAAAACGGTTTGAATTTGGGTCCGAAAAATGGCCAGGCCCTGTCACTGACATGGATGGTTTTGTGGCCTTTCCGAAAAGGTGCTGTACGCGACGTAGTTCCTCACGGTTTCAAAAGTTATGGGTTTCCAAGTTGAGACGCGTTTTGGATTGATGAAAAAAAATTAAAAAAAATAGGGGTGCAACACGAGGACTTCCCGGGAGGTCACCCATCCTAGTACTACTCTCGCCCAAGCACGCTTAACTGCGGAGTTCTGATGGGATCCGGTGCATTAGTGCTGGTATGATCGCACCCGTCTGTACACGTCTCGCGATTGCTTATATCCTTCAAATCAGGAAAATTCCGGCGAATTTTTCGTGGGACCCACATGATAATTTGGCAATTTTTGCTCTATGAAAAGTGCACGGAAATTTGATGGAAATAAGACGAAAAAACGTAAAAAGACGAGTTCGACACTTTTTTAAGGCCCGAAACTTTCCACAGCCTTTTTAAGGCCTCAAAACGGTTGAATTTGGGTCCGAAAAATGGCCAGGCCCCTGTCACTGACATGGATGGTTTTGTGGCCTTTCCGAAAAGGTGCTGTACGCGACCGTAGTTCCTCACGGTTCAAAAAGTTATGGCGGTTTCCAAGTTGAGACGCGTTTTGGATTGATGAAAAAAAATTAAAAAAAATAGGGGTGCAACACGAGGACTTCCCGGGAGGTCACCCATCCTAGTACTACTCTCGCCCAGCACGCTTAACGCGGAGTCTGATGGGACTCCGTGTGCATTAGTGCTGTATATTCACACCCGTCTGTACAGTCTCGCGATGCTTATATCTTCAAATCAGAAAATTCCGAGCGAATTTTCGTGGACCCACATGATAATTGCCAATTTGGCTCGAGGAAAGGGGCACGGGAAGGGAGGGAAAGAAGACGAAAAAACAAGAAAAAAAGACAGAGGGCAACACGGGAAGGCCCGAAACGGGCCACCGGCCGGGGTGAGCGCAAAAACGGGGGATGGGGCCGAAAAATGGTCCAGGGCCTGGCCAGGGACAGGGCAGGGTGTTGGGCGGCCGGCCGAAAAAGGTGGCGGGACGCGACGTGAGGCCGACGGGGCCAAGGGATGGTGGCCAGTGGATACGCTAGTTGGGGCGGGGAAAAAAAAAAGGAAAAAAAAAGAAGGGTGTGCAACCGAGGACGGCCCGTTAGGGCACCCAGCCGAGAACGCGCCGCCCTCCAAGCACGCGGAACGGCGGAGGGCGAGGGAGCCGGGGCAGGAGGGCGGGAGGAGCGCACCCGGCGGACACGGGCGCGCGAGGCGGAGAGCCGGCAAAGCAGAAAAAGGCCGGCGATTGGGGGGACCCACAGGAGAAGGGGCAAGGGGTGCGCGAGGAAAGGGCACGGAAAGGGAGGGAAAGAAGACGAAAAACAAGAAAAAGACGAGGGCGACACGGGTGAAGGCCCGAAACGGCCACGGCCCGGGGGGAGGCGCAAAAACGGGGAAGGGGGGCCGAAAAAAGGGCCAGCCCGGGCACGGACAGGGAGGGGGGGGGCCGGGCCGAAAAGGGGCGGGACGCGACGGAGGGCCGCACGGGGCAAAAGGGAGGGGGGCCAAGGGGAGACGCGGGGGATGGGAGGAAAAAAAAGGAAAAAAAGGAGGGGGCAACACGAGGACGGCCCGGGAGGGCACCCAGCCGAGGACGACGCGCGCCCAAGCACGCGGAACGGCGGAGGGCGGAGGGGAGCCGGGCAGGAGGGCGGGAGGAGCGCACCCGGCGGGACACGGCGCGCGAGGCGGAGAGCCGGCAAAGCAGAAAAGGCCGGCGAAGTGGCGGGGACCCACAGGAGAAGGGGGCAAGGGTGGGCGCGAGGAAAGGGCACGGAAAGGGAGGGAAAGAAGACGAAAAAACAAGGAAAAAGACGAGGGCGACACGGGGGAAGGCCCGAAACGGGCCACGGCCGGGGGAGGCGCAAAACGGGGGAAGGGGGGCCGAAAAAAGGGCCAGGCCCGGCACGGACAGGGAGGGGGGGGGCCGGGCCGAAAAGGGCGGGACGCGACGGAGGGCCGCACGGGGCAAAAGGAGGGGGGCCAAGGGGAGACGCGGGGGGAGGGAGGAAAAAAAAGGAAAAAAAAGAGGGGGGCAACACGAGGACGGCCCGGGAGGGCACCCAGCCGAGGACGACGCGCGCCCAAGCACGCGGAACGGCGGAGGGCGGAGGGAGCCGGGGCAGGAGGGCGGGAGGAGCGCACCCGGCGGGACACGGCGCGCGAGGGCGGAGAGCCGGCAAAGCAGAAAAGGCCGGCGAAGGGGCGGGGGACCCACAGGAGAAGGGGGCAAGGGGGCGCGAGGAAAGGGCACGGAAAGGGAGGGAAAGAAGACGAAAAACAAGGAAAAAGACGAGGGCGACACGGGGGAAGGCCCGAAACGGGCCACGGCCGGGGGAGGCGCAAAACGGGGGAAGGGGGGCCGAAAAAGGGCCAGGCCCGGGCACGGACAGGGAGGGGGGGGGCCGGGCCGAAAAGGGCGGACGCGACGGAGGGCCGCACGGGGCAAAAGGGAGGGGGGGCCAAGGGGAGACGCGGGGGGGAGGGAGGAAAAAAAAGGAAAAAAAAGAGGGGGGCAACACGAGGACGGCCCGGGAGGGCACCCAGCCGAGGACGACGCGCGCCCAAGCACGCGGAACGGCGGAGGGCGGAGGGGAGCCGGGGCAGGAGGGCGGGGAGGAGCGCACCCGGCGGGACACGGCGCGCGAGGCGGAGAGCCGGCAAAGCAGAAAAGGCCGGCGAAGGGCGGGGACCCACAGGAGAAGGGGCAAGGGGGCGCGAGGAAAGGGCACGGAAAGGGAGGGAAAGAAGACGAAAAACAAGGAAAAAGACGAAGGGCGACACGGGGGAAGGCCCGAAACGGGGCCACGGCCGGGGGGAGGCGCAAAACGGGGGAAGGGGGGGCCGAAAAAGGGCCAGGCCCGGGCACGGACAGGGAGGGGGGGGCCGGGCCGAAAAGGGGCGGGACGCGACGGAGGGCCGCACGGGGCAAAGGGAGGGGGGCCAAGGGGAGACGCGGGGGGAGGGAGGAAAAAAAAGGAAAAAAAGAGGGGGTGCAACACGAGGGACGGCCCGGGAGGGCACCCAGCCGAGGACGACGCGCGCCCAAGCACGCGGAACGGCGGAGGTGCGGAGGGGAGCCGGTGCAGGAGGGCGGGGAGGAGCGCACCCGGCGGGACACGGCGCGCGAGGGCGGAGAGCCGGCAAAGCAGAAAAGGCCGGCGAAGGGGCGGGGGACCCCACAGGAGAAGGGGGCAAGGGGGGCGCGAGGAAAGGGCAGGAAGGGAGGGAAAGAAGACGAAAAACAGGAAAAAGACGAGTGGCGACACGGGGAAGGCCCGAAACGGGCCACAGCCGGGGAAGAGCGCAAAACGGGGAAGGGGGGGCCGAAAAAAGGCCAGGCCCGGCCACGGACAGGGAGGGGGGGGGCCGGCCGAAAAGGGCGGACGCGACGGAGGGCCGCACGGGCAAAAGGGAGGGGGCGCCAAGGGGAGACGCGGGGGGAGGGAGGAAAAAAAAGAAAAAAAAGAGGGGGCAACACGAGGACGGCCCGGGAGGCACCCAGCCGAGGACGACGCGCGCCCAAGCACGCGGAACGGCGGAGGGCGGAGGGGAGCGGGGCAGGGAGGGCGGGGAGGAGCGCACCGGCGGGACACGGCGCGCGAGGGCGGGAGAGCCGGCAAAGCAGAAAAGGCCGGCGAAGGGGCGGGGACCCACAGGAGAAGGGGGCAAGGGGGCGCGAGGAAAGGGGCAGGGAAAGGGAGGGAAAGAAGACGAAAAAACAAGGAAAAAGACGAGGGCGACACGGGGGGAAGGCCCGAAACGGGCCACGGCCGGGGGAAGGCGCAAAACGGGGGAAGGGGGGCCGAAAAAGGGCCAGGCCCGAGCACGGACAGGGAGGGGGGGGGCCGGGCCGAAAAGGGGCGGACGCGACGGGAGGCCGCACGGGGCAAAAGGGAGGGGGGGCCAAGGGGAGACGCGGGGGGAGGGAGGAAAAAAAAGGAAAAAAAGAGGGGGGCAACACGAGGACGGCCCGGGAGGGCACCCAGCCGAGGACGACGCGCGCCCAAGCACGCGGAACGGCGGAGGGCGGAGGGGAGCCGGGGCAGGAGGGCGGGGAGGAGCGCACCCGGCGGGACACGGCGCGCGAGGGCGGAGAGCCGGCAAAGCAGAAAAGGCCGGCGAAGGGGCGGGGGACCCACAGGAGAAGGGGGCAAGGGGGCGCGAGGAAAGGGCACGGAAAGGGAGGGAAAGAAGACGAAAAACAAGGAAAAAGACGAGGGCGACACGGGGGGAAGGCCCGAAACGGGCCACGGCCGGGGGAGGCGCAAAACGGGGGAAGGGGGGCCGAAAAAGGGCCAGGCCCGGGCACGGACAGGGAGGGGGGGGGGCCGGGCCGAAAAGGGCGGGACGCGACGGAGGGCCGCACGGGGCAAAAGGGAGGGGGGGCCAAGGGGAGACGCGGGGGGAGGGAGGAAAAAAAAGGAAAAAAAAGAGGGGGCAACACGAGGACGGCCCGGGAGGGCACCCAGCCGAGGACGACGCGCGCCCAAGCACGCGGAACGGCGGAGGGCGGAGGGGAGCCGGGGCAGGAGGGCGGGGAGGAGCGCACCCGGCGGGACACGGCGCGCGAGGGCGGAGAGCCGGCAAAGCAGAAAAGGCCGGCGAAGGGGCGGGGGACCCACAGAGAAGGGGGCAAGGGGGGCGCGAGGAAAGGGCACGGGAAAGGAGGGAAAGAAGACGAAAAACAAGGAAAAAGACGAGGGCGACACGGGGGGAAGGCCCGAAACGGGCCACGGCCGGGGGAGGCGCAAAACGGGGGAAGGGGGGGCCGAAAAAGGGCCAGGCCCGGGCACGGACAGGGAGGGGGGGGGCCGGGCCGAAAAGGGGCGGGACGCGACGGAGGGCCGCACGGGGCAAAAGGGAGGGGGGGCCAAGGGGAGACGCGGGGGGAGGGAGGAAAAAAAAGGAAAAAAAGAGGGGGCAACACGAGGACGGCCCGGGAGGGCACCCAGCCGAGGACGACGCGCGCCCAAGCACGCGGAACGGCGGAGGGCGGAGGGGAGCGGGGCAGGAGGCGGGGAGGAGCGCACCCGGCGGGACACGGCGCGCGAGGGCGGAGAGCCGGCAAAGCAGAAAAGGCCGGCGAAGGGGCGGGGACCCACAGGAGAAGGGGGCAAGGGGGGCGCGAGGAAAGGGCACGGAAAGGGAGGGAAAGAAGACGAAAAACAAGGAAAAAGACGAGGGCGACACGGGGGGAAGGCCCGAAACGGGCCACGGCCGGGGGAGGCGCAAAACGGGGGGAAGGGGGGGCCGAAAAAAGGGCCAGGCCCGGGCACGGACAGGGAGGGGGGGGGCCGGGCCGAAAAGGGGCGGGACGCGACGGAGGCCGCACGGGGCAAAAGGGAGGGGGGGCCAAGGGAGACGCGGGGGGAGGGAGGAAAAAAAAGGAAAAAAAGAGGGGGCAACACGAGGACGGCCCGGGAGGGCACCCAGCCGAGGACGACGCGCGCCCAAGCACGCGGAACGGCGGAGGGCGGAGGGGAGCCGGGGCAGGAGGGCGGGGAGGAGCGCACCCGGCGGGACACGGCGCGCGGAGGGCGGAGAGCCGGCAAAGCAGAAAAGGCCGGGCGAAGGGGCGGGGGACCCACAGGAGAAGGGGGCAAGGGGGCGCGAGGAAAGGGCACGGAAAGGGAGGGAAAGAAGACGAAAAACAAGGAAAAAGACGAGGGCGACACGGGGGAAGGCCCGAAACGGGCCACGGCCGGGGGAGGCGCAAAACGGGGGAAGGGGGGGCCGAAAAAGGGCCAGGCCCGGCACGGACAGGGAGGGGGGGGCCGGGCCGAAAAGGGGCGGGACGCGACGGAGGGCCGCACGGGGCAAAAGGGAGGGGGGGCCAAGGGGAGACGCGGGGGGAGGGAGGAAAAAAAAAGGAAAAAAAAGAGGGGGCAACACGAGGACGGCCCGGGAGGGCACCCAGCCGAGGACGACGCGCGCCCAAGCACGCGGAACGGCGGAGGGCGGAGGGGAGCCGGGGCAGGAGGGCGGGAGGAGCGCACCCGGCGGGACACGGCGCGCGAGGGCGGAGAGCCGGCAAAGCAGAAAAGGCCGGCGAAGGGGCGGGGGACCCACAGGAGAAGGGGGCAAGGGGGCGCGAGGAAAGGGCACGGAAAGGGAGGGAAGAAGACGAAAAACAAGGAAAAAGACGAGGGCGACACGGGGGAAGGCCCGAAACGGCGCCACAGGCCGGGGAGAGGCGCAAAAACGGGGAAGGGGGGCCGAAAAAGGGCCAGGCCCGGGCACGGACAGGGAGGGGGGGGGCCGGGCGAAAAGGGGCGGGACGCGACGGGGCCGCACGGGGCAAAGGGAGGGGGGGGCCAAGGGGAGACGCGGGGAGGAGGAAAAAAAAGGAAAAAAAGAGGGGGGCAACACGAGGACTGCCCGGGAGGGCACCCAGGCCCAGAGGACGACTGCCGCGCCCATAAGCCAGGCGGAACGGCGGAGGGGCGGAGGGAGCCGGGCAGGAGGGCGGGGAGGAGCGCACCCGGCGGGAACACGGCGCGCGAGGCGGAGAGCGGCAAAGCAGAAAAGGCCGAGCGAGGGGCGGGGACCCACTAGGAGAAGGGGCAAGGGGGCGCGAGGAAGGGCACGGAAAGGGAGGGAAAGAAGACAAAATAAAAACAGCAAGGAGCAACCGATATCCGCGGCGGGGGAAGGGTCGGAACGGGCTATACAGCCCGGGGGAGTGGCCAAAACGGCTGGAAGGGGGTACGGAAAGGCTGGCCCAACCGGGAACCCGCCAGGGAGGGGGGGGGGGCCGGATAGGGTGGGACGGGCCGGCTGGAGGGCCGGCACGGGGCAAAAGGAGGGGGGGCAAGAGGAGACTCAGAGGAGGGGGAAAAAGGAAAGAAAAAGGGGGGCAACACGAGGACGGCCCGGCGGAGGGCACCCCAGCCGAGGACGACGCGCGCCCAAGCACGCGGAACGGCGGAGGGGCGGAGGGAGCCGGGGCAGGAGGGCGGGGAGGGAGCGCACCCGGGAGGACAGGACGCGCGATGCCGGGGACCGCGGGCCGGGGAATGCGAGGGGAAGGGCGGGGGACCCACAGGAGGGGAAGCGGGGGGCCGGCAGAAAAAAAAGCACGAAAGGGAGGCAGAACAGGACAAAAAAAACACAAGGAGAACCGAAGCGCGGCGGGGGGAAGGGGCGGAACGGGCAACAGCCCGGGGGAGGGGCAAAACGGCGGAAGGGGGGGCGGAAAAGGCGGCAAAACCGGGAACCGCCAGGGAGGGGGGGGCGGGCCGAAAGGGGGCGACGGGCGGCGGAGGGCCGCACGGGGCAAAAGGGAGGGGGGGCAAGAGGAGACGAGAGGAGGGGGGAAAAAGAAAAGAAAAAAAGGGGGGCAACACGAGGACGGCCCGGGAGGGCACCCAGCCGAGGACGACGCGCGCCCAAGCACGCGGAACGGCGGAGGGCGGAGGGGAGCCGGGGCAGGAGGGCGGGGAGGAGCGCACCCGGGAGGACAGGACGCGCGAGGCCGGGGAGCCGCGGGGCCGGGGAAGGCGAGGGGAAGGGCGGGGGACCCACAGGAGGGGGAAGCGGGGGGGCCGGCAGAAAAAAAAAGCACGAAAGGGAGGCAGAACAGGACAAAAAAAACACAAGGAGAACCGAAGCGCGGCGGGGGGAAGGGGCGGAACGGGCAACAGCCCGGGGGAGGGGCAAAACGGCGGAAGGGGGGGCGGAAAAGGCGGCAAAACCGGGAACCGCCAGGGAGGGGGGGGCGGGCCGAAAGGGGGCGACGGGCGGCGGAGGGCCGCACGGGCAAAAGGGAGGGGGGGTGCAAGAGGAGACGAGAGGAGGGGGAAAAAGAAAAGAAAAAAGGGGGCAACACGAGGACGGCCCGGGAGGGCACCCAGCCGAGGACGACGCGCGCCCAAGCACGCGGAACGGCGGAGGGCGGAGGGGAGCCGGGGCAGGAGGGCGGGGAGGAGCGCACCCGGAGGGACAGACGCGCGAGGCCGGGAGCCGCGGGGCCGGGGAAGGCGAGGGAAGGGCGGGGGACCCACAGGAGGGGAAGCGGGGGGCCGGCAGAAAAAAAAGCACGAAAGGGAGGCAGAACAGGACAAAAAAAACACAAGGAGAACCGAAGCGCGGCGGGGGAAGGGCGGAACGGGCAACAGCCCGGGGGAGGGGCAAAACGGCGGAAGGGGGGCGGAAAAGGCGGCAAAACCGGGAACCGCCAGGGAGGGGGGGGGCGGGCCGAAAGGGGGCGACGGGCGGCGGAGGGCCGCACGGGGCAAAAGGGAGGGGGGGCAAGAGGAGACGAGAGGAGGGGGGAAAAAGAAAAGAAAAAAAGGGGGCAACACGAGGACGGCCCGGGAGGGCACCCAGCCGAGGACGACGCGCGCCCAAGCACGCGGAACGGCGGGAGGGCGGAGGGGAGCCGGGGCAGGAGGGCGGGAGGAGCGCACCCGGGAGGACAGGACGCGCGAGGCCGGGAGCCGCGGGCCGGGGAAGGCGAGGGGAAGGGCGGGGGACCCACAGGAGGGGAAGCGGGGGGGCCGGCAGAAAAAAAAAGCACGAAAGGGAGGCAGAACAGGACAAAAAAAACACAAGGAGAACCGAAGCGCGGCGGGGGGAAGGGGCGGAACGGTGCAACAGCCCGGGGAGGGGCAAAACGGCGGAAGGGGGGCGGAAAAGGCGGCAAAACCGGGAACCGCCAGGGAGGGGGGGGGCGGGCCGAAAGGGGGCGACGGGCGGCGGAGGGCCGCACGGGGCAAAAGGGAGGGGGGGGCAAGAGGAGACGAGAGGGGGGAAAAAGAAAAGAAAAAAGGGGGCAACACGAGGACGGCCCGGGAGGGCACCCAGCCGAGGACGACGCGCGCCCAAGCACGCGGAACGGCGGAGGGCGGAGGGGAGCCGGGGCAGGAGGGCGGGGAGGAGCGCACCCGGGAGGACAGGACGCGCGAGGCCGGGGAGCCGCGGGGCCGGGGAAGGCGAGGGGAAGGGCGGGGGACCCACAGGAGGGGAAGCGGGGGGCCGGCAGAAAAAAAAGCACGAAAGGGAGGCAGAACAGGACAAAAAAACACAAGGAGAACCGAAGCGCGGCGGGGGGAAGGGGCGGAACGGGCAACAGCCCGGGGGAGGGGCAAAACGGCGGAAGGGGGGCGGAAAAGGCGGCAAAACCGGGAACCGCCAGGGAGGGGGGGGGGCGGGCCGAAAGGGGGCGACGGGCGGCGGAGGGCCGCACGGGGCAAAAGGGAGGGGGGGCAAGAGGAGACGAGAGGAGGGGGAAAAAGAAAAGAAAAAAAGGGGGGCAACACGAGGACGGCCCGGGAGGGCACCCAGCCGAGGACGACGCGCGCCCAAGCACGCGGAACGGCGGAGGGCGGAGGGAGCCGGGGCAGGAGGGCGGGGAGGAGCGCACCCGGGAGGACAGGACGCGCGAGGCCGGGGAGCCGCGGGGCCGGGGAAGGCGAGGGAAGGCGGGGGACCCACAGGAGGGGGAAGCGGGGGGCCGGCAGAAAAAAAAAGCACGAAAGGGAGGCAGAACAGGACAAAAAAACACAAGGAGAACCGAAGCGCGGCGGGGGGAAGGGGCGGAACGGGCAACAGCCCGGGGGAGGGGCAAAACGGCGGAAGGGGGGCGGAAAAGGCGGCAAAACCGGGAACCGCCAGGGAGGGGGGGGGGCGGGCCGAAAGGGGGCGACGGGCGGCGGAGGGCCGCACGGGGCAAAAGGGAGGGGGGGGCAAGAGGAGACGAGAGGAGGGGGAAAAGAAAAGAAAAAAAGGGGGCAACACGAGGACGGCCCGGGAGGGCACCCAGCCGAGGACGACGCGCGCCCAAGCACGCGGAACGGCGGAGGGCGGAGGGGAGCCGGGCAGGAGGGCGGGGAGGAGCGCACCCGGGAGGACAGGACGCGCGAGGCCGGGAGCCGCGGGGCCGGGGAAGGCGAGGGGAAGGCGGGGGACCCACAGGAGGGGGAAGCGGGGGGCCGGCAGAAAAAAAAAGCACGAAAGGGAGGCAGAACAGGACAAAAAAACACAAGGAGAACCGAAGCGCGGCGGGGGAAGGGGCGGAACGGGCAACAGCCCGGGGGAGGGGCAAAACGGCGGAAGGGGGGCGGAAAAGGCGGCAAAACCGGGAACCGCCAGGGAGGGGGGGGCGGGCCGAAAGGGGGCGACGGGCGGCGGAGGCCGCACGGGGCAAAAGGGAGGGGGGGCAAGAGGAGACGAGAGGAGGGGGAAAAAGAAAGAAAAAAAGGGGGGCAACACGAGGACGGCCCGGGAGGGCACCCAGCCGAGGACGACGCGCGCCCAAGCACGCGGAACGGCGGAGGGCGGAGGGAGCCGGGGCAGGAGGGCGGGGAGGAGCGCACCCGGGAGGACAGGACGCGCGAGGCCGGGGAGCCGCGGGCCGGGGAAGGCGAGGGAAGGGCGGGGGACCCACAGGAGGGGAAGCGGGGGGGCCGGCAGAAAAAAAAAGCACGAAAGGGAGGCAGAACAGGACAAAAAAAACACAAGGAGAACCGAAGCGCGGCGGGGGAAGGGGCGGAACGGGCAACAGCCCGGGGGAGGGGCAAAACGGCGGAAGGGGGGGCGGAAAAGGCGGCAAAACCGGAACCGCCAGGGAGGGGGGGCGGGCCGAAGGGGGCGACGGGCGGCGGAGGGCCGCACGGGCAAAAGGGAGGGGGGGCAAGAGGAGACGAGAGGAGGGGGGAAAAAGAAAAGAAAAAAAGGGGGGGCAACACGAGGACGGCCCGGAGGGCACCCAGCCGAGGACGACGCGCGCCCAAGCACGCGGAACGGCGGAGGGCGGAGGGAGCCGGGGCAGGAGGGCGGGGAGGAGCGCACCCGGGAGGACAGGACGCGCGAGGCCGGGGAGCCGCGGGCCGGGGAAGGCGAGGGAAGGGCGGGGGACCCCCAGGAGGGGAAGCGGGGGGCCGGGCAGAAAAAAAAGCACGAAAGGGAGGCAGAACAGGACAAAAAAAACACAAGGAGAACCGAAGCGCGGCGGGGGGAAGGGGCGGAACGGGCAACAGCCCGGGGAGGGGCAAAACGGCGGAAGGGGGGGCGGAAAAGGCGGCAAAACCGGGAACGCCAGGGAGGGGGGGGGGCGGGCCGAAAGGGGGCGACGGGCGGCGGAGGGCCGCACGGGGCAAAAGGGAGGGGGGGCAAGAGGAGACGAGAGGAGGGGGAAAAGAAAAGAAAAAAAGGGGGGCAACACGAGGACGGCCCGGGAGGGCACCCAGCCGAGGACGACGCGCGCCCAAGCACGCGGAACGGCGGAGGGCGGAGGGGAGCCGGGGCAGGAGGGCGGGGAGGAGCGCACCCGGGAGGACAGTGACGCGCGAGGCCGGGGAGCCGCGGGGCCGGGGAAGGCGAGGGGAAGGGCGGGGGACCCCCAGGAGGGGAAGCGGGGGGGCCGGCAGAAAAAAAAAAGCACGAAAGGGAGGCAGAACAGGACAAAAAAACACAAGGAGAACCGAAGCGCGGCGGGGGAAGGGGCGGAACGGGCAACAGCCCGGGGGAGGGGCAAAACGGCGGAAGGGGGGGCGGAAAAGGCGGCAAAACCGGGAACCGCCAGGGAGGGGGGGGCGGGCCGAAAGGGGGCGACGGGCGGCGAGGGCCGCACGGGGCAAAAGGGAGGGGGGGCAAGAGGAGACGAGAGGAGGGGGAAAAAGAAAAGTAAAAAAGGGGTGGCAACACGAGGACGGCCCGGGAGGGCACCCAGCCGAGGACGACGCGCGCCCAAGCACGCGGAACGGCGGAGGCGGAGGGGAGCCGGAGGCAGGAGGGCGGGAGGAGCGCACCCGGGAGGACAGGACGCGCGAGGCCGGGGAGCCGCGGGGCCGGGGAAGGCGAGGGAAGGGCGGGGGACCCACAGGAGGGGAAGCGGGGGGCCGGCAGAAAAAAAAGCACGAAAGGAGGCAGAACAGGACAAAAAAACACAAGGAGAACCGAAGCGCGGCGGGGGAAGGGGCGGAACGGGCAACAGCCCGGGGAGGGGCAAAACGGCGGAAGGGGGGCGGAAAAGGCGGCAAAACCGGGAACCGCCAGGGAGGGGGGGGGCGGGCCGAAAGGGGCGACGGGCGGCGGAGGGCCGCACGGGGCAAAAGGGAGGGGGGGGCAAGAGGAGACGAGAGGGGGGGGAAAAAGAAAAGAAAAAAGGGGGGCAACACGAGGACGGCCCGGGAGGGCACCCCAGCCGAGGACGACGCGCGCCCAAGCACGCGGAACGGCGGAGGGCGGAGGGGAGCCGGGGGCAGAGGGCGGGGAGGAGCGCACCCGGGAGACAGGACGCGCGAGGCCGGGGAGCCGCGGGCCGGGGAAGGCGAGGGAAGGGCGGGGACCCACAGGAGGGGAAGCGGGGGGCCGGCCAGAAAAAAAAGCACGAAAGGGAGGCAGAACAGGACAAAAAAACACAATGAGAACCGAAGCGCGGCGGGGGAAGGGGCGGAACGGGCAACAGCCCGGGGAGGGGCAAAACGGGCGGAAGGGGGCGGGAAAAGGCGGGCAAAACCGGGAACCGCCAGGAGGGGGGGGGGGCGGGCCGAAAGGGGGCGACGGGCGGCGGAGGGCCGCACGGGGCAAAAGGGAGGGGGGCAAGAGGAGACGAGAGGAGGGGAAAAGAAAGAAAAAAGGGGGGCAACACGAGGACGGCCCGGGAGGGCACCCAGGCCGAGGACGACGCGCGCCCAAGCACGCGGAACGGCGGAGGGCGGAGGGGAGCCGGGGCAGGAGGGCGGGGAGGAGCGCACCCGGAGGACAGGACGCGCGAGGCCGGGAGCCGCGGGGCCGGGGAAGGCGAGGGGAAGGGGCGGGGGACCCACAGGAGGGGAAGCGGGGGGGCCGGCAGAAAAAAAAAAGCACGAAAGGGAGGCAAACAGGACAAAAAAAACACAAGGAGAACCGAAGCGCGGCGGGGAAGGGGCGGAACGGGCAACAGCCCGGGGAGGGGCAAAACGCGGAGGGGGGCGGAAAAGGCGGCAAAACCGGGAACCGCCAGGAGGGGGGGGGCGGGCCGAAGGGGCGACGGGCGGCGGAGGGCCGCACGGGGCAAAAGGGAGGGGGCAAGAGGAGACGAGAGGAGGGGGGAAAAAGAAAAGAAAAAAGGGGCAACACGAGGACGGCCCGGGAGGGCACCCAGCCGAGGACGACGCGCGCCCAAGCACGCGGAACGGCGGAGGGCGGAGGGGAGCCGGGGCAGGAGGGCGGGGAGGAGCGCACCCGGGAGGACAGGACGCGCGAGGCCGGGGAGCCGCGGGGCCGGGGAAGGCGAGGGGAAGGGCGGGGGACCCACAGGAGGGGAAGCGGGGGGGCCGGCAGAAAAAAAGCCACGAAAGGGAGGCAGAACAGGACAAAAAAAACACAAGGAGAACCGAAGCGCGGCGGGGGAAGGGGCGGGAACGGGCAACAGCCCGGGGGAGGGCAAAACGGCGGAAGGGGGGGCGGAAAAGGCGGCAAAACCGGGACCCGCCAGGGGAGGGGGTGGGGCGGGCCGAAAGGGGCGACGGGCGGCGGAGGGCCGCACGGGGCAAAAGGGAGGGGGGGCAAGAGGAGACGAGAGGAGGGGGGAAAAGAAAGAAAAAAAGGGGGGAACACGAGGACGGCCCGGGAGGGCACCCAGCCGAGGACGACGCGCGCCCAAGCACGCGGAACGGCGGAGGGCGGAGGGAGCCGGGGCAGGAGGGCGGGGAGGAGCGCACCCGGGAGGACAGGACGCGACGAGGCCGGGGAGCCGCGGGCCGGGAAGGCGAGTGGGAAGGGCGGGGGACCCACAGGAGGGGGAAGCGGGGGGCCGGCAGAAAAAAAAGCACGAAAGGGAGGCAGAACAGGACAAAAAAAACACAAGGAGAACCGAAGCGCGGCGGGGGAAGGGGCGGAACGGGGCAACAGCCCGGGGGAGGGGGCAAAACGGCGGAAGGGGGGCGGGAAAAGGCGGCAAAAACCGGGAACCCGCCAGGGAGGGGGGGGGCGGGCCGAAAGGGGGCGACGGGCGGCGGAGGCCGCACGGGCAAAGGGAGGGGGGGGCAAGAGGGAGACGAGGAGGGGGGAAAAAGAAAAGAAAAAAGGGGGCAACACGAGACGGCCCGGGAGGGCACCCAGCGAGGACGACGCGCCCAAGCACGGAACGGCGGAGGCGGAGGGGGAGCCGGGCAGGAGGGCGGGGAGGAGCGCACCCGGGAGGACAGGACGCGCGAGGCCGGGTAGCGCGGGCCGAGGGAAGGCGAGGGGAAGGCGGGGGACCCACAGGAGGGGGAAGCGGGGCGGCAGAAAAAAAAGCACGAAAGGAGGCAGAACAGGACAAAAAAAACACAAGGAGAACCGAACGCGGCGGGAAGGGCGGAACGGGCAACAGCCCGGGGAGGGGCAAAACGGCGGAAGGGCAGGAAAAGGCGGCAAAAACCGGGAACGCCAGGGAGGGGGCGGGCCGAAGGGGCGACGGGCGGCGGAGGGCCGCACGGGCAAAAGGGAGGGGGGGGCAAGAGGAGACGAGAGAGGGGAAAAAAGAAAAGAAAAAAGGGGGCAAACGAGAACGGCCCGGTGAGGGCACCCAGCCGAGGACGACGCGCGCCAAGCACGCGGACGGCGGAGGGCGGAGGGGAGCCGGGCAGGAGAGGAGCGCACCCGGGGACAGGACGCGCGAGGCCGGGAGCCGCGGGGAGGCGAGGGGAAGGGCGGGACCCACAGGAGGGGGAAGCGGGGGCCGGCGAAAAAGAAAAGCACGAAGGGGAGGCAGAACAGGACAAAAAACACAAAGGAGAACCGAAGCGCGGCGGGGGAAGCGGCGGAACGGGCAACAGCCCCGGGGAGGAGGGCAAACGGCGGAAGACGGAAAAGGCGGCAAAACCGGGAACCCCCAGGAGGGAGGGGCGGGCGGAAAGGGGCGACGGGCGGCGGAGGGCCGCACGGGGCAAAAGGGAGGGGGGGCAAGAGGAGACGAGAGGAGGGGGAAAAAGAAAGAAAAAAGGGGGCAACACGAGGACGGCCCGGGAGGGCACCCAGCCGAGACGACGCGCGCCCAAGCACGCGGAACGGCGGAGGGCGGAGGGGAGCCGGGGCAGGAGGGCGGGGAGGAGCGCACCCGGGAGGACAGGACGCGCGAGGCCGGGAGCCGCGGGGCCGGGGAAGGCGAGGGAAGGGCGGGGACCCACAGGAGGGGAAGCGGGGGGCCGGGCAGAAAAAAAAGCACGAAAGGGAGGCAGAACAGGACAAAAAAACACAAGGAGAACCGAAGCGCGGGCGGGGAAGGGGCGGAACGGGCAACAGCCCGGGGGAGGGGCAAAACGGCGGAAGGGGGGCGGAAAAGGCGGCAAAACCGGGAACCGCCAGGGAGGGGGGGCGGGCCGAAAGGGCGACGGGCGGCGGAGGCCGCACGGGGCAAAAGGAGGGGGGCAAGAGGAGACGAGAGGAGGGGGAAAAAAGAAAAGAAAAAAAGGGACAACACGAGGACGGCCCGGGAGGGCACCCAGCCGAGACGACGGCGCGCCCAAGACGCGGAACGCAGAGGGCGGAGGGAGCCGCGGGCAGGAGGCGGGGAGGAGCGCACCCGGAGGAAGGACGCGCGAGCCGGGACGCGCGGGGCCGGGGGAAGGCGAGGGAGGGCGGGGACCCACAGGAGGGGGAAGCGCAGAAAAAAAAGCACGAAAGGAGGCAGAAACAGGACAAAAAAACACAAGGAGAACCGAACGCGGCGGGCGGGAGGGCGGAACGGGCAACAGCCCGGGGGAGGGGCAAAACGCGGAAGGGGGGCGGAAAAGGCGGCAAAACCGGGAACCGCCAGGGAGGGAGGGGCGGGCCGAAAGAGGGTCGACGGGCGGCGGAGGGCCGCACGGGGCAAAAGGAGGGGGCAGAGGAGACGAGAGGAGGGGGAAAAGAAAGAAAAAAAGGGGGCACACGAGGACGGCCCGGGAGGGCACCCAGCCGAGGACGACGCGCGCCAAGCACGCGGAACGGCGGAGGGCGGAGGGGAGCCGGGGCAGGAGGCGGGGAGGAGCGCGCACCCGGGGGACAGGACAGCGCGAGGCCGGGGAGCCGCGGGCCGGAAGGCGAGTGGAAGGGCGGGGGACCCACAGGAGGGGAAGCGCGGCAGAGCACGAAAGGAGGCAGAACAGGACAAAAAAACACAAGGAGAACCGAGCGCGGCGGGAAGGGGCGGAACGGGCAACAGCCGGGGGAGGGGCAAAACGTCGGAAGGGCGGAAAAGGCGGCAAAACCGGGAACCGCCAGGGAGCGGGCCGAAAGGCGCGACGCGGCGGGGAGGGCCGCACGGGCAAAAGGGAGCGCAAGAGAGAGACGAGAGGAGGGGGAGAAAAGGAAAATAAAAAAGGGGGGCAACCGAGGACCGCGGAGGAGAGAGCACGCCGGCCCGAGGAAGCACAGACCAGGCGCGCGCAAGCACGCGCAAACGGCGGAGGGCGGGAGGGGAGCCGGGGAGAAGACGGTGAGTGAGCGCTAGCCCGCGAGAGAGAAGGACGCGCGGAGGCGGGGAGCCGCGGGGCGAGGGAAGGCGAGGGAAAGGGCGGCGGACCACAGGAGGTGGAAGGGTGCGGGAGAGAAAAGAAAGAGCGACGAAAGGCGAGGCAGAAGGGAGGAGCGAAACTCAAAGGAAAAGCCACAAGAGAGAACCGGACGCGGCGAGAGCGCGTACGCGCGCGCGGAACGTGGCATAGGCCCGAGGCGGAGGGCAGAAAGACGGGATTTAGCGGATAGCGAAAGGCATGGCAAAGCCGGGACCGCGCCAGGGAGCGGCCGAAAGAGCGCGACGGGCGGACGGAGGCCGCACGGGCAAATAGGAGAGCAAGATGGAGACGCAGAGGAGGGGGAAAGAAGAAGAAAAAAGGTGAACACGACGGACGGCCGGGGAGGGCACCAGCCTGAGGTACGACGCGCGCGCGAGCACGGCGGTAACGGCGGAGGGCGAGGGAGCCGGGGCAGGAGTGCGTGAAGAGCGCACCCGGAAGACATGACTCGCGATGCCGTGACCGCGTGGGCAGAGAAGGCCGAGCGGTAAGCGCGGGGAACCACAGGAGGGGGAAGCGGGGGCGTCCATAAAAAAAGCACGAAAGGATGGCAAAACAGACCAAAAAAAACACAAGGGCCGAACCGCGGGTTCGGGGGAGAAGGGGCGGAACGCTGGCATACAGCCCGGTTGCTGCGTTCGTTGGGAGGGGGCCAAACGGTTTCGGAATGGGGGGGAGGAAAAAGGGCATAATACCGGGAGGTCGCCCAGTTGGGAGGGGGTCGGTGCCGGAAGGGTGGTCGTTTTACGGGCTGGCGGAGGGCGCCACTTGGGGCAATAGGAGGGTGTGGGCACGAGAGACGCGAGGAGGGGAATAAAAGTAGTAAGAATTAAAAGGGGTGGTTTGTTTTGGCTAACATCAAGGTATCGGCCGGTTTTCTTTTTTTGATGTGGCACCCAGTCCGAGGTGAGTACGCGCTGGCCAAGCCACGCGGGCACGGCGGGGCGGAGGGGGGAGCCGGTGGCAGGAGGGTGGGTTAATGGAGCGCTAACCCGGTGTGAGGACGGTGACCGCGCGATGGCCGGTGGGGCGCGGGGCCAGGGAAGGCGATGTGTGGTAAGGGCTGGGGGACCCACAGGGGAATGCGGTGGGGGGCGGCATTATTAAAAAAGAGCTACGAAAGGGAGGCTAGAACATGGAAAAAAAACACGATAGGAGAACCGACCGCGGGCTGGGTGGGGAAGTGGGTCGTGAAACGGGCAACAGCTCTGGTTTGGGAGGGGCATATACGGTGATTTTTTTTCGGATATGGGGTAGGAAAAGGCGGCCAAACCGGTGAGCGCCAGGATGGGGGGCGGCCGGAGGGTAGGGCGAAGGGGCGGTTTCTGTGTAGGCCGCACGGGGCCAAAAAGGAGGGGCCACTGGGGAGACGAGAGGAGGGGGAAAATGTAAGATAAGTAAAATATTAGGGCGTTTGTTTTATTGGCATACACGTAGGAGCCCGGGTTGTTGTTACGTGTTTGGAGGCACCCAGCGGTTAGGGACGTTGACGCGCGGCGTAAGCTACGCTTGCACAGGCGGAGGGGGAGGGGAGTTTGCCAGGGCAGGAGGGTCGTGGTTGTAGGATGTCTGCTACCCGGGATGTGACATGGGACGCGCGAGTGGCCGTGGGAGCCGCGGGGCCGTGGTTGAAAGGCGATGTTTGGGAAGGGTATGGGACCCACAGTTGAGGGGATAGCGGGGGTGGGCGGGCTAGTATAAATAATCTAAGCACTGGTATAGTTGGTATGGTCCTATGTATATTCAGGCAAAAAACATCTTCGAATGAATGGTGAGAACCGAAGCGTCGGTGGCGGGGGTAGGTGGGTCGGATTACGGGCAATATTTGCCGCCGGCGTGAGGGGGCAAATACGTGTCTTGGTAAGGGTGGGGTCGGAAAAGGCGGCATTATATACTCTGTTTGGGACCCCCCAGGGTAGGGGGGGTGGGGCGTGTGCTGGATATAGGTTGTGTGTGCGTTACGGTTGGGCGGCGTGTTTTATGGGCTCTGCTATCGGGGCAAATAGTGTGTTTAGGGGCTGTGGGTGCTAAAGATGTTGTATGACGTTTTGAGGAGTGGGGATAAAGAAAATGAAAAATGGTGGGTTGTTATGTGTCTACTACGAGGACGGTCTCTGTGTTTTTTAGGGCACCCAGCCGCTGGACCACTGCGTCGCTCCGAAGCACGCGGAAACGGCGGAGGGCGGTAGGGGAAGCGGGGCAGGAGGGCGGGAGTGAGCGCACTCCGGTTTGAGGACTGTGACGCGCTGTATGGCCGGTGTGTAGTCCCCGTGGTGGCCAGGGTAATGTGTCGATGTTTGGTAATGGTGGTGTTTTTTTTTTTTGGTTTATCCCATCTAGTTGAGTGTATAGCTTGTGTTGGTGGGGTCCGGTCAGAAAAAAGAGCACGAATATGTGTGTAGTGCTTATATATCTATGTGTATCTATATAAAAAACATCAAATGTTGTAGAACCGTAGCCGCGGGCGGGGGAAGGTGTGTCTATGTATATCTGTTTTTTTTGTTGTCTATATACTAGTCTCTCGGTGTTGTGAGGGTGTTGTCATATTTATATCTGTGTCTTGTGAAAGTGTGGGGTCGTTGATTATTTATATTTGGCTGTGTCATTATAAACCGTTTGTGAAGCGCCCAGGAGGTGTGGGGGATTTTATTGTTGGCGGGCGGAAAGGGGGCGTGACGGGCGGCGGAGGGCCGCACGGGGCAAAAGGGAGGGGGCAATGAGGAGCTGATGAGGATGGGGGAAAAAAAGAAGAAAAATAGTTGGGGAAAACACGAGGTGATCGGCCCGGTTTTGAGGTGCACCCAGTGCCGAAGAGCGACTCTAGCTGCTCGTATATGCATCGTCTGAACGGCAAGAGGGGGGGAACCCGGGTGGCTAGGTAAGGGCGGGAGGAGCGCACTCCGTGGAGGAATATGGTTGGACGATGTGCGATGGCCTGGGAGCCGCGGGCCGGTGGGAAGGCCTGGAGGAAGGGCGGGGGACCCTTAACAGTTTGGAGGGGATAGCGGGGGGTCGCGGCCAGGGAAAAACAAGCATACGAATGTGGGTGTGTAGGCATGTGAAGTACAGGACAAAAAAAACACTAAGGATGGAACCGAAGCGCGGCGGGGGAATGGGGCGGAAGGGCAACGGCCCTGGTGGGGATGGCAAACGGTCGGAAGGGGGGCGGAAAAGGCGGCAAAACCGGGGACTCCTCCAGGGAGGGGGTCGGTCGGAAATGGGGGGCGTAACGGGCTGCGGAGTGGCCGGCTGACGGGCAAGTTATTGAGGGGGCAAGAAGGAGACGAAGTGAGGGGGAAATTAAAAAGATAGAAGAAAAGGGGGAAAAAACACTGAGAGGACTGTGCCGGAGGGCCACCCAGCCTGATAGGTATTGCGACGGCGCGCCCAAAGCCGCGGAACGGCAGGAGGGAGGGGACCCTGGTAGGCAGGAATGGCGTATTGGGTAGAGTCGCACTCCGGGTAGGAATAGGACGAGCCTGAGTGCCGGGGAATGCCCGCTGGGTGTCCGTTTTGGGATGCGATGGGTAAAGGGCGGGGGACTTCCTACAGGAGTGGGGTATTATTGCAGGGGGCGGCAGTAAAAAAAGCTACGATTAAGGGAGGCATGATAGGGTATCAAAAATAACACAAGGAGTAATTACCGAACCGCGGCGGGGTGTGTATGTGGGGAACTGGCAACAGTCCCGGGGGAGGGCAAAACGGCGTGAATGGGGGTAGTAAAATGGCGGCATAAAGCTCGGAAGCGCCTTTAGGGAGGGGTGGGGCGGCCGTAAAGGTGGCATAACGTGGTGGGCGGTTGAGTGTGGCCGCTACTGGTTGTGCATAAGTAGTGTGTAGTGGGATGGGGCAGAGTAGATCGAGAGGTATGGGGGAAAAAAAGAAGAAATATAAAAGGGGGATACACGAGGATCGGCCCGGTTTGAGTGCACCTCTAGCCGTAGGACGACGTCGTCGCCCATGGCTTTACGCGGAACGGCGTTTGGAGGGCGGAGGTGGGCCGTGTTGGCAGGAGAGGCGGGGAGGGCGCTGACCCTGTGAGGACATGGTACGCGCGAGGCCGGGGAGCCGCGGGTCCGTGTGGAAGGCGAGGGAGGGCGTGTGGGATCCCACAGGAGGGGGAAGCGGGGGGTGGGCTGGCAGAAAAAATAAGCACGAAAGGGAGGACAGGGACTAAATA
>CAJHQQ010005067.1:0-20884 GCA_905132885.1 Moricandia moricandioides | reverse complement strand
TGATGCATAGTGGCTTCATGTGGCTCATCTAGACTCTCCTCATTGTCCTCCTTAGTGATCCGGTCCATGATCACATCAAAAACCGGCTGGAACTAAGCAGCCAAACTTCTATGCTAACATGGGTGATATCAAAAGAACTCTCAACTCTAAACAATCAGCTATCTTACTTGTGTTTAAAGAGACTCTATTGAACTTAACTGATTCTACACCGGTGTATCCGAGTGAGATGGTTTCTCTTTTGCAGGAGTTTCAAGATGTATTTCCAGAGGACAATCCCATTGGTTTACCACCATTGAGAGGGATTGAGCACCAGATAGACTTTGTGCCAGGATCTACACTTCCAAACCGTCCAGCATATAGAAGCAATCCGGTTGAGACCAAGGAGTTGCAAAGACAAGTGGAAGAACTCATGGAGAAGGGCTATATCCGAGAGAGTTTGAGCCCATGTGCTGTACCAGTGCTCCTAGTGCCTAAGAAGGATGGTACATGGCGTATGTGTGTTGATTGTAGATCAATCAACAACATCACAGTGAAGTATCGCCACCCTATCCCTAGACTTGATGATATGCTTGATGAATTGCATGGTTCTTGCATCTTTTCTAAGATTGATTTAAAAAGTGGTTATCATCAGATTAGGATGAAAGAAGGAGATGAATGGAAAACTGCCTTTAAAACTAAGCATGGATTGTATGAGTGGTTAGTTATGCCATTTGGATTAACCAATGCACCTAGTACATTCATGAGGTTAATGAATCATGTTCTTAGATCATTCATAGGCATTTCTGTTGTAGTATACTTTGATGACATCTTAGTATATAGAAGAACTTAGAAGAGCATCTAGATCATCTTAAGGCTGTCTTGAATGTTTGAGGAAGTGAAAAGCTTTATGCCAACTTGAAGAAGTGCACCTTTTGCACAGATAACTTGGTTTTCCTAGGCTTTGTTGTGAGTGCAGATGGAGTTAAGGTTGATGAAGAGAAGATCAAGGCAATCAAAGAATGGCCGAGTCCAACCTCAGTAGGAGAAGTGAGGAGTTTCCATGGGACTTGCCGGCTTCTATAGGAGATTTGTCAAGGACTTTAGCACCATTGCAGCTCCCTTAACCGAAGTGATAAAGAAGGATGTTGGATTCAAGTGGGGAGATGCACAAGAGAAGCTTTCCAGAGCCTAAAAGAGAAGCTTACTCAATCACCTCTTCTTTATGCTTCCTGACTTTGCTAAAAACTTTTGAAATAGAATGTGATGCATCAGGAATTGGTATTGGTGCTGTGTTGATGCAGGATAGGAAACCATTTGCATACTTTAGCGAGAAGCTTGGAGGTGTTGACATGAAGACATGAATGATAGAGAAGAATAAATCAAGGCTTGAGGAACCAAAGAGGATGTTGACTAGAGGCAGAGAATCTTTAGGGAGAGAAGTCACATGTTGTGTTAAGGAGAGTGGACCACATAGCTCCTGTCCCTTTCCTACATTGCTGGACGTGCCTCTGCTCCTCCTCAGACTGTCCCTGCCATTCCTCAGTCCCTGGCATCCCTCAGACTGTCCCTGGCATCCCTCAGTCCCTGCCATTGCTCAGTCCCATTAATTTATTCTTTTCTTTATTCAAACTTGTCTGATTATTTTATGTATTGTCTGGTCTATATAAAGACATGTATCCAGAACTAAGAAAGGCAAGGAAACATTTTCTCTCCTTCTCTCTCTCTAATTTCGAAATCACTCTCTCTCTCTCTCTTGTTCTTCATGTTCTTCATTCTCCAGCAATAAACTCTCTCTAAATCTCTAATTCTTTCATGGTATCAGAGCTGTATGCTCTTGAGACCTAAATCTCCCTACTCTCTTTACTTACTTCCGCAAATTCTCTGAGTTTCATTTCTATTTTTGGCAAAGTTCATCTTGTTCTTCAGCTGTTCATCATTTCCAGCTCCAGAAATTGCCAAAAATGGAAAAGTCTACTTAAATTGAGTAAAGGTGATTTCGACCAAGAAAATGAAGAAGGAGAACCTTATTCCAGTGACCCTAGAGGGTCCTAACTATCTTTTATGGTCAAGAGTGGTCAGAGTTACCTTGGGAAGTCATGGACTTTGGGACAGCCATATCATGGAGGCTGAAATTTCAAAGAGGATGGCTCAAGAGGATAGTCAGGCTACTTGTATGAAGCATGAAGCCAAGTGGGTTCAAGAGGAACAGCAAGCACTTGGAATTATACACAGCTCTCTGTCTGAACAGATCTTGGAGGATCATTATCACATCAGAATCGCCAAGAATCTATGGGAGAAGCTTCAAAATATTTATGGGAATCTATGGGAGAGTCTTCAAGCTGTCTATGAGCAAGACAAAGTTTTCAGTCTTCTCCTAAACTTGGATTTACCCTGCAAAAGTCTGATAAGTCATATTATTCAAGAAAGGAAGCTGCCAAGTTCCCAAGGAAGCCAGCCGAGTACATTTGAGCTCAAGGAGTTTGAGTATCAAGTAATTGAAGGAAGAACCATGTATTCAGCATTCTGTGGTGATTCTAATGAAGGAGGAACATGGAGGAGTATGGCAGGGGCGACCAATTCTGATGGTCCAGTGACCAGAAGAGACTTTGATGCCTTTATAAAAGCTGCCAAGGCCCTTATCTCACCCAAGGAGGTTGGTAATTATTCTCCTGACTCTAAACCCATTATTATAGATTCAGGAGCTAGCCATCACATGATTAGTGATAGGAACCTGGTTAGTAATATCAAACCTGCCTCAGGGAATGTGCTTATAGCAAATGGTGATAAGGTTAAGATAGAAGGGATAGGGAACCTTAGGTTGTTTGATAAAGAATCAACTGCCTTGTATATGCCTCAGTTTACATCAAATTTGCTATCAGTGAAAAGAGCAACCGTTGATCTGAATTGTCAAGTTGTCTTTAGACCTGATGAGGTTGAGTTTCAAGACTTGAAGACAGGGCAGGTTATTGGTAGAGGGCACAGCCATCAGGAACTGTATCACCTAGAGAAGACTAAGATATCTGGTGCAACGCCTGCTCACTGCCTGATCAGTGCTTCTAATGGGGTTGAGAGCACCATATGGCACTCTAGATTGGGACATCCCCATACTAGAGCATTGAACTTGATGCTTCCGGGTATGGTGTTTCAGAATGATGAATGTGAAGCATGTATCTTGGGGAAGCATTGTAGGACAGTCTTTCCAAGGTCTAGCACTATCTATGAGAAGTGTTTCGACCTGGTTCATTCTGATGTGTGGACAGCACCGTGTCTTTCCAGAGAGAATCACAAGTACTTTGTCACCTTCATTGATGAGAAGTCAAAATACACATGGGTGACTCTGATTCAGACAAAAGACCGGGTGCTGGAGGCATTCAAGAACTTCCATAATCATGTTTCCAACCATTTCAATGCCAAGTTGAAGATCCTCAGGTCTGATAATGGTGGAGAGTACACTAGTCAAGCATTTAAGCAATATCTAGCTCAGCATGGGATCATTCAGCAAACTAGCTGTCCTTACACACCACAACAAAATGGTGTAGCTGAGAGGAAAAATCGACATCTGATGGAGGTGGCCAGGAGCATGATGTTCCATACAAGTGTACCTAAAAGGTTTTGGGGAGATGCAGTCATGACAGCATGCTACTTGATCAACCGGATTCCAACCAGAATTCTTCAAGACCAATCTCCATTTGAGGTATTGAACAAAACTAGACCATCTATTGATCATATGCGTGTGTTTGGGTGTCCTTGCTTTGTCTTGATACCAGGAGAGCAAAGAAATAAACTAGAGGCCAAGAGTACAAGAGCTATGTTCATTGGCTACTCTCCAAACCAAAAGGGTTATAAGTGTTATGAACCAGAGACTAGGAGAGTCCTGGTATCTCGAGATGTGAAGTTTGTGGAATCTAGAGGATACTACAACAACAAAGATTGGAGTGAACTTGAGAATCTATCCCAATCAACCTCGGATAGAGCAAACAATCTTCGACGGGTAATGGAGAGTATTGGGATCAGTATACCTATGGATAAGAGAGGTACTGAACCAGATGAGGCTAGACAAGCTCCCACTCAGTCTAGTGAAGCTGAGACCACCACTGATGAGTTTGAGGGTCAGGAGATTCCCCACCTTGACCATGAGGGGGGCAACAATGCTGAGCCACAATCCGAAAACTCAGCACCAATTCATGGTCAAGATGAGCAACAAGATCAAGAAGCACCAGTGGTAAATGAGAACCAACCCTCAGCCAATGAAGAAGAGGTTCAAAATGAAGAATCACAACCAGTACTAAGGAGGAGTACTAGAATCAAACAGCCGGCCTCTAATTGGATCAACACAAGGGTCTACTTCAACTCACAAGCTGTAGCTCATCCTATACAAGCAACATGCTCCCTAGCTCAATATCCTATGGATCATCAAGCTTTCATCACTAACCTTGATGAGGCTTACATACCAAGGTCATATGAAGAGGCTATGGCAATTAAGGAATGGAGAGATTCAGTAAGAGATGAGATGGGTGCTATGGAGAAAAATGGAACCTGGTTTGAAACTGAACTTCCCAAAGGCAAGAAGGCAGTAACAAGCATGCTGTTGTTCACAATTAAGTACTTAGCCAATGGGAAACCTGAGAGGAAGAAGACCAGGCTGGTAGCAAGAGGCTACACTCAAGTATATGGTGAGGACTATCTTGAAACCTTTGCACCAGTGGCAAAGCTTCACACCAAAGGATTTTGCTTTCTCTTGCTGTGAATTTGGAATGGGATCTTTGGCAAATGGATGTCAAGAATGCATTCTTACAAGGAGAGCTAGAAGATGAAGTATACATGCGGCCTCCACCAGGGATGGAAAACATGGTCAAACCTGGTAATGTATTGAGGCTGAGGAAGGCAATCTATGGTCTGAAGCAATCTCCAAGAGCCTGGTATCACAAACTGAGCACAACCCTTAATGGAAGAGGGTTTGTGAAATCTGAAGCTGATCACACTTTGTTTACTCTCACCAGCCAGCAAGGGATCATTGTGATTCTCATCTATGTGGATGATATCATCATCACAGGCAGTGATAAAGAGGGGATCAGCTCCACCAAAGCATTCCTCAAGGCAACATTTGATATCAAGGATTTGGGAGAGCTCAAATATTTTCTTGGGATTGAGATGTGTAGATCCAAGGAGGGACTGTTTCTGTCCCAAAGGAAATACACCCTTGATGTATTAAAGGAAGCTGGAGACCTTGGTGGTAGAGCTGCTAAAACACCTCTAGAGGAGGGATACAAAGTAATGCGTGAGGGGGAGTATGAAGACAAGGCTTATGAAGATGTGAAGCACTATAGGAGAATGGTGGGAAAACTCATATATCTCACTATCACAAGACCAGATGTGTGCTTCGCAGTCAACCAAGTAAGCCAACATATGCAAGCCCCCAAGATACATCATTGGAACATGGTTGAAAGAATTCTGAGGTACTTAAGAGAAGCACCAGGACAAGGAGTTTGGATGGGTTGCAACAAGAGTACTGAGATAGTTGGTTATTGTGATGCTGATTGGGCTGGAGATAGGATAGATAGGAGGTCTACAACCGGCTATTGTACTTTCATTGGAGGTAATTTAGTAACATGGAAGAGCAAGAAGCAGAAGGTGGTCTCATGTTCAAGTGCTGAGGCAGAGTATAGAGCCATGAGAAAGCTCACAAGTGAACTGATTTGGATTAAAGGGTTGCTTAAGGACTTGGGAATTGAGACTACCACACCCATCACCATGCACTGTGATAACCAGGCTGCAATACACATAGCTTCCAACAATGTGTTCCATGAGAGAACTAAACACATTGAGGTGGATTGTCATAAGGTGAGGCAAGCCGTGGAGCAGAAAGTCATCTTGCCTTGCTATACCAGAAGTGAAGACCAGCTAGCTGACATCTTTACCAAGGCTGCTAGCACCAAAGTCTGTGAGTTCATTCATCCAAAGCTTGGACTCATAGATCTCACATGTCACTGATCCTCTTGCCATGAAGTGTTCTACTCTTTTTCCTTGGTGTGGTTTTTGTCCCATGCGGTTTTTACTAGCTGAGGTTTTAATGAGGGAATGCTTCATGGCTTCCAAGCTTGACTTGTTCCACATGGTCAAGCTTGAGGGGGAGTGTTGACATGAAGACATGAATGATAGAGAAGAATAAATCAAGGCTTGAGGAACCAAAGAGGATGTTGACTAGAGGCAGAGAATCTTTAGGGAGAGAAGTCACATGTTGTGTTAAGGAGAGTGGACCACATAGCTCCTGTCCCTTTCCTACATTGCTGGACGTGCCTCTGCTCCTCCTCAGACTGTCCCTGCCATTCCTCAGTCCCTGGCATCCCTCAGACTGTCCCTGGCATCCCTCAGTCCCTGCCATTGCTCAGTCCCATTAATTTATTCTTTTCTTTATTCAAACTTGTCTGATTATTTTATGTATTGTCTGGTCTATATAAAGACATGTATCCAGAACTAAGAAAGGCAAGGAAACATTTTCTCTCCTTCTCTCTCTCTAATTTCGAAATCACTCTCTCTCTCTCTCTTGTTCTTCATTCTCCAGCAATAAACTCTCTCTAAATCTCTAATTATTTCAGGAGGAGCACTCTCAACTATGCAACTATGACAAAGAGCTCTATGGCTTGGTGAGGGCTTTTACAAACGTGGCAACACTACTTGTGGCCCAAGGAGTTTGTCATTCACACTGATCATGAGTCCCTCAAGTATCTAAAAGGGCAGAGTAAGCTTAGCAAGAGACACGCAAGGTGGGTTGAATTCATTGAGACCTTCCCATACGTGATCAAATACAAACAAGGTAAGGAGAATGTAGTTGCTGATGCACTATCTCGGAGGTATGTTCTCTTGACCACTCTAGATGCTAAGTTACTTGGGTTGAGCAGATAAAAGATATGTATGATACTGATCATGACTTCAAGGAAGCTTATGCTTCATGTGCTAAGTTTGCCTCAGGGCATTACTTTAGAAAGGAGGGCTACTTGTTCTATGACAATAGATTGTGTGTGCCTAATTGCTCTTTGAGAGATCTTTTTGTCAGGGAATCCCATGGGGGCAGTCTAATGGGACACTTTGGGATTGCCAAGACCTTGAAAGTTTTACAGGATCACTTCTATTGGCCGCACATGAAGAGAGATGTGGAGAGGATATGTGGAAGGTGTGCTACTTGCAAGCATGCCAAGTCCCAAGTTCAAAACCAGGGTTTGTATACTCCTTTACCTATTCCACACCATCCCTGGAATGACATTTCTATGGATTTCATTGTTGGTTTGCCTAGAACTAGGACTGGAAAGGATTCTATCTTTGTTGTTGTTGATAGGTTCTCTAAGATGGCACATTTCATAGCATGTCATAAGACTGATGATGCATTGCATATAGCTAACTTGTTCTTTAAGGAGGTTGTACGTTTGCATGGCATGCCTAGAACCATAGTTTCTGATAGGGACACTAAGTTTCTTAGTTACTTTTGGAAGACACTTTGGTCTAAGTTAGGCACTAAGCTATTGTTCTCTACTACATGTCATCCACAAACTGATGGGCAAACTGAGGTAGTTAATAGGACATTAGGAACACTCCTGCGTGCATTCATTAGAAAGAACTTAAGAACATGGGAAGAATACTTGCCACATTGTGAATTTGCATACAATCATGCTATGCATTCTGCTTCTAAGTATTCTCCATTTGAAATTGTTTATGGGTTCAATCCCACCTCTCCTTTGGATCTAATGCCTTTACCTGAGTGTGAAAGGACAAGTCTAGATGGCAAGAAGAAAGCCGAGTTGGTTCAACAGATTCATGAGAAGGCTAGACTAAACATTGAGCAGAAGACCAAGCTGTATGAGAAGCAAGCAAACAAGGGGAGACGTGTGAGGACCTTTGAAGTTGGTGACCAAGTTTGGTTGCACCTAAGGAAGGATAGGTTCCCCAACGAGAGGAAGTCCAAACTGATGCCAAGGGTTGATGGACCCTTTGAGATCATCCACAAGATCAATGACAATGCCTACAAGCTTGATCTCCAAGGTAAGTACGATGTATCAAATAGCTTCAATGTCACTGACTTGGCTCCTTTTGTTGTAGATGGACCTGATTTGAGGACAAATCCTTTTCAAGAGGGAGGGGATGATGTGATCATGGACCGGATCACTAAGGAGGACAATGAGGAGAGTTTAGATGAGCAACATGAAGCCACAATGCATCAACCATTTGATGAGGATGCTCTAACCATTCCTGAAGGTCCCATGACTCGTTCCAGAGTCAAGAAGCTTAAGGAGAATGTTGTTGGATTACTCACTTCACATCCACAACAAGAAGGTCTTGGACAAGGTTTGATCCGAGATGTCTTGATCACCATTCAAGCCATCTCTACACCAAACTGAGGTAGTGTCTAGGCAGACATGGAGTGCGTGCTCTTTTCCTTGCTTTTGGTTTTGTCCCACGAGGTTTTCCAGGAGGAAGGTTTTTAACGAGGCCACAACATGTCTAGCGTCCCTAGGATGCTCTTTGGTTGATGGGAATGGATAGATCCTTGCAAGAACGAATCAAAGACTCAAGTTCTTCAAGGCGTGTGGATTGAATGGTGACACAAGAGGGATGAATGATCTCTTGATACTCCTAAGATGAATGATTTTGGATATGACACACCAAACTAAACACCCTTAAGACTCTGGATATGACACACCAGAACTCGGCACACTTCTTTTAGAGAGAGAGAGAGCCGCAAAAGATGAATGAACTTGTATTGAAAAGGTTGGGTGATTACATAAGGGTGTAGAGAACCCTTTAAATAAGAAACCAGAGAACAGACTCTCTAGGGTTTCGACAATGAATCAAAAAAGGAAAGAACTAAAACTATAGTTTATAAGTTTAAAATGAAATAAAATGCAACTTCTATTAGTCTTGGACCGAGAATAGCACTTAGGTGATTTGTAGACAAGTTGTGGCCTCGTTAAAAACCTTCCTCCTGGAAAACCTCGTGGGACAAAACCAAAAGCAAGGAAAAGAGCACGCACCCCATGTCTGCCTAGACACTAACTCAGTTTGGTGTAGAGATGGCTTGAATGGTGATCAAGACATCTCGGATCAAACCTTGTCCAAGACCTTCTTGTTGTGGATGTGAAGTGAGTAATCCAACAACATTCTCCTTAAGCTTCTTGACTCTGGAACGAGTCATGGGACCTTCAGGAATGGCTTAGAGCATCCTCACCAAGTGGTTGATGCATTGTGGCTTCATGTGGCTCATCTAGACTCTCCCTTGTCCTCCTTAGTGATCCGGTCCATGATCACATCATCCCCTCCCTCTTGAAAAGGATTTGTCCTCAAATCAGGTCCATCTACAACAAAAGGAGCCAAGTCAGTGACATTGAAGCTATTTGATACATCATACTTACCTTGGAGATCAAGCTTGTAGGCATTGTCATTGATCTTGTGGATGATCTCAAAGGGTCCATCAACCCTTGGCATCAGTTTGGACTTCCTCTCGTTGGGGAACCTATCCTTCCTCAGGTGCAACCAAACTTGGTCACCAACTTCAAAGGTCCTCACACGTCTCCCCTTGTTTGCTTGCTTCTCATAAAGCTTGGTCTTCTGCTCAATGTTTTGTCTAGCCTTCTCATGAATCTGTTGAACCAACTCGGCTTTCTTCTTGCCATCTAGACTTGTCCTTTCACACTCAGGTAAAGGCATTAGATCCAAAGGAGAGGTGGGATTGAACCCATAAACAATTTCAAAAGGTGAATACTTAGAAGCAGAATGCATAGCATGATTGTATGCAAATTCACAATGTGGCAAGTATTCTTCCCATGTTCTTAAGTTCTTTCTAATGAATGCACGCAGGAGTGTTCCTAATGTCCTATTAACTACCTCAGTTTGCCCATCAGTTTGTGGATGACATGTAGTAGAGAACAATAGCTTAGTGCCTAACTTAGACCAAAGTGTCTTCCAAAAGTAACTAAGAAACTTAGTGTCCCTATCAGAAACTATGGTTCTAGGCATGCCATGCAAACGTACAACCTCCTTAAAGAACAAGTTAGCTACATGTAATGCATCATCAGTCTTGTGACATGCTATGAAATGTGCCATCTTAGAGAACCTATCAACAACAACAAAGATAGAATCCTTTCCAGTCCTAGTTCTAGGCAAACCAACAATAAATCCATAGAGATGTCATTCCAGGGATGGTGTGGAATGGGCAAAGGAGTATACAAACCCTGGTTTTGAACTTGGGACTTGGCATGCTTGCAAGTAGCACACCTTCCACATATTCTCTCCACATCTCTCTTCATGTGCGGCCAATAGAAGTGATCCTGTAAAACTTTCAAGGTCTTGGCAATCCCAAAGTGTCCCATTAGACTGCCCCCATGGGATTCCCTGACAAAAAGATCTCTCAAAGAACAATTAGGCACACACAATCTATTGTCATAGAACAAGTAACCCTCCTTTCTAAAGTAATGCCCTGAGGCAAACTTAGCACATGAAGCATAAGCTTCCTTGAAGTCATGATCAGTATCATACATATCTTTTATCTGCTCAAACCCAAGTAACTTAGCATCTAGAGTGGTCAAGAGAACATACCTCCGAGATAGTGCATCAGCAACTACATTCTCCTTACCTTGTTTATACTTGATCACGTATGGGAAGGTCTCAATGAATTCAACCCACCTTGCGTGTCTCTTGCTAAGCTTACTCTGCCCTTTTAGATACTTGAGGGACTCATGATCAGTGTGAATGACAAACTCCTTGGGCCACAAGTAGTGTTGCCACGTTTGTAATGCCCTCACCAAGGCATAGAGCTCTTTGTCATAGGTTGCATAGTTGAGAGTGGCTCCTCCAAGCTTCTCACTGAAGTAGGCAATGGGTTTCCTATCCTGCATCAACACGGCACCAATACCAATTCCTGAGGCATCACATTCTATTTCAAAAGTTTTAGAAAAGTCAGGAAGCATAAGAAGAGGTGATTGAGTAAGCTTCTCTTTTAGGCTCTGGAAAGCCTTCTCTTGTGCTTCTCCCCACTTGAAACCAACATCCTTCTTTATAACTTCAGTTAAGGGAGCTGCAATGGTGCTAAAGTCCTTCACAAATCTCCTATAGAAGCCGGCAAGTCCATGGAAACTCCTCACTTCTCCTACTGAGGTTGGACTCGGCCATTCCTTGATTGCCTTGATCTTCTCCTCATCAACCTTAACTCCATCTGCACTCACAACAAAGCCTAGGAAAACCAAGTTATCTGTGCAAAAGGTGCACTTCTTTAGGTTGGCATAAAGCTTTTCACTTCTTAAAACACTCAAGACAGCCTTAAGATGATCTAGATGCTCTTCTAAGTTCTTGCTATACACTAAGATGTCATCAAAGTATACTACAACCGAAATGCCTATGAATGATCTAAGAACATGATTCATTAACCTCATGAATGTACTAGGTGCATTGGTTAATCCAAATGGCATAACTAACCACTCATACAATCCATGCTTAGTCTTAAAGGCAGTTTTCCATTCATCTCCTTCTTTCATCCTAATCTGATGATAACCACTTTTTAAATCAATCTTAGAAAAGATGCAAGAACCATGCAATTCATCAAGCATATCATCTAGTCTAGGGATAGGGTGGCGATACTTCACTGTGATGTTGTTGATTGATCTACAATCAACACACATACGCCATGTACCATCCTTCTTAGGCACTAGGAGCACTGGTACAGCACATGGGCTCAAACTCTCTCGGATATAGCCCTTCTCCATGAGTTCTTCCACTTGTCTTTGCAACTCCTTGGTCTCAACCGGATTGCTTCTATATGCTGGACGGTTTGGAAGTGTAGATCCTGGCACAAAGTCTATCTGGTGCTCAATCCCTCTCAATGGTGGTAAACCAATGGGATTGTCCTCTGGAAATACATCTTGAAACTCCTGCAAAAGAGAAACCATTTCACTCGGATACACCGGTGTAGAATCAGTTAAGTTCAATAGAGTCTCTTTAAACACAAGTAAGATAGCTGATTGTTTAGAGTTGAGAGTTCTTTTGATATCACCCATGTTGGCATAGAAGTTTGGCTGCTTAGTTCCAGCCGGTTTTAGATCAATCTCCTTCTTCTTTTGGAGTTGAATCTGATCTTGTTGCACTTCCTTGGGTGTCAAGGGAACCAGAGTAGTCTTCTTGCCCTTGAACAAGAAGGAATGCTTGTTGGTGAACCCATCATGGATCACACGCCTATCAGATTGCCAAGGTCTTCCAAGAAGTATGTGACCAGCTTGCATAGGCAACACATCACACAAGACTTCATCTTCATATCTCCCAATGGCTAAGGGAATAAGAACTTGACTTGAAACCTTCATGGTGCCTTCTTCATTCAGCCATTGTAACCGGTAAGGCTTGGGATGCTTTTGAACCTTCAATCCCAACTTCTGGACCATTGTCTCACTCGCAGCATTGACACAACTTCCTCCATCAACAATGAGGCTGCACACTTTTCCTTGGACCAAGCACCGGGTGTAGAAGAGGTTCTCACGTTGCTCTAGCTCCTCAGCCTTGTTTTGCAAGCTTAGAAGCCTTCTTGCTACTAAAAGCTTCCCCTGGACTGGTCCTTCTTCAAGTTCTTCTTCAGTGTCTTCTTGGTCAGACTCGGTGTTGTCATCTCCTGAGGTATACTCTCCATCTTCTAGTAAGAACATGACTCTCTTGTTGGTACACTCATTGGCATAGTGTCCTCTTCCTTGGCACTTGAAGCACTTGACATCACGAGCTCTGGAACTAGATGCTTCAACCTTGCCTTTGCCCTTGTCAAGAGCACTGATTGGTTTGGCCTCTTCTCTTGGATAGGACTTGTTGTCCTTCTGGAATGGTTTAGACTCCTTAGATAAGGTGACTTCTCTTCCTTGTTGTTGTGTAACCGGTTAGAGCCATACTGATTGCGTGAGTGTCCCCTCCTCTTGAGTTGTTGCTCAACAAGAATAGCCTTGTGTAGCATCTCTTCAAGCTCCACATAATGTTGCATCTCAACATTGTCTTGTATCTCTCGGTTTAGACCACAAAGGAACCTTGACATGGTTGCTTCTCTATCCTCTGATATGTTGGCCCTCAGCATAAGTAACTCCATCTCTTGGTAATACTCCTCCACTGATCTTGAACCTTGGGTAAGCTTCCTCAGCCGGTGGTGCAAGTCTCTAAGGTAATGGCTTGGAACAAACCTCTTGCGCATGATTGACTTCATCTCTGTCCAAGTTTCAACCGGTTCCTCTCCATTCCTTCTACGAGTTGTGAGGTATTGATCCCACCAACTCAAAGCATAGTCATAGAATTCAGTGGCAGCAATCTGAATCTTCTTGTGGTTGGTGTATTGCTTGCACTGGAAGACTAGCTCAATCTTCTTCTCCCACTCAAGATATGCATCCGGATCAGCCTTGCCATGGAATGGGGGTATCTTGATCTTCAAACCAGCAAGATCATCTCCTTGGTTCACTCTTCTCTCTTGGGCACGCCTAGGTCTTCTTGAGGATGAGCTGAGGTGATCATACTCTTCATCAGTCTCCTCATAACCATCATGTTCTTGGCGAGTTGTTTGGCGAGTTGCTTGGTGTGCTGCTTGTGGTCTCTCTTCTCTCCTAGTCTCTTGGTTTGGCAAGTGACTAGTAGCTCTCCTAATGTCTTCTCTAAGCTCTCTCCTGATGTCATTGAGGTTGGTCCTCATCATCTCGGTCATGGTTGCCACCATACTTTGGTTAAGTTGATCGGTCATAGCTTCCATGAGGAGTTTGTTTCTCCGGACGAGTTCAGCCTCTTCTTCAGACTCGGACACCATTGTTCCTGCTCAAAGACAAACAAGACAACCAGTAAAAGGTTCTAGGGAAGAAGACAAGCAAAAAGGAAAAAGAAAACAAGCAAAAAGGAAAAGAAACAAGCTTACAATGCAAGACAAAAGTGAAAAGGAAATCGGCTAAGAAAAGGAAATCGATTCAAGCAAAATGGAAAAGCTTCTAAACCTTTTCCTAAACTCTTCTAAGGTTTCCTAGCAACCTAACAAGCTTATTCTACTCGTGTTCTAGGTGATAAAAACTTAGACACAAGAACAAGGTGATCGACAAGAAGATGCATGCGGCTAGGGTTACTCTCTCTCTAGGGCTTTCCGAAAAAACCAAAAAAGGAAAGTCTAAGAATCTTGTCTAACTCTATTATGAATCTCGGCAGCCCTAAACAAAGTAGTCTAATGCTTTTTCAAGATGTTAAAGATGAATCTCGGATTGAAACAATCAAAAGACAAACAAGAAAACAAAAAAAGCAAGAGGATAGCGAGTACTTCCCAACCAAAGTTGCTCTGATAACCACTTGATGCGTCCCTAGGATGCTCTTTGGGTTGATGGGAATGGATAGATCCTTGCAAGAACGAATCAGAGACTCAAGTTCTTCAAGGCGTGTGGATTGAATGGTGACACAAGAGGGATGAATGATCTCTTGATACTCCTAGATGAATGATTTGGATATGACACACCAAACTAAACACCCTTAGACTCTGGATATGACACACCAGAACTCGGCACACTTCTTTTAGAGAGAGAGAGAGCCGTCAAAGATGAATGAACTTGTATTGAAAAGGTTGGATGATTACAAAGGGTGTAGAGAACCCTTTAAATAAGAAACCAGAGACAATCCTCTAGGGTTTCGACAATGAATCCAAAAAAGGAAAGAACTAAAACTATAGTTTATAAGTTTAAAATGAAATAAAATGCAACTTCTATTAGTCTTGGACCGAGAATAGCACTTAGGTGATTTGTAGACAAGTTGTGGCCTCGTTAAAAACCTTCCTCCTGGAAAACCTCGTGGGACAAAACCAAAAGCAAGGAAAAGAGCACGCACCCCATGTCTGCCTAGACACTAACTCAGTTTGGTGTAGAGATGGCTTGAATGGTGATCAAGACATCTCGGATCAAACCTTGTCCAAGACCTTCTTGTTGTGGATGTGAAGTGAGTAATCCAACAACATTCTCCTTAAGCTTCTTGACTCTGGAACGAGTCATGGGACCTTCAGGAATGGCTAGAGCATCCTCATCAAATGGTTGATGCATTGTGGCTTCATGTGGCTCATCTAGACTCTCTTCATTGTCCTCCTTAGTGATCCGGTCCATGATCACATCAGATTACCAAAGATGTTACCATTATCCTTGAGCATCTTGATGAGAGCATCCATCTCTGATCTGCGGATGAACTCATGCTCATTTGGGCGGTTGGTTGGTTGAGCAGTATAGGTCGCCAATGCCTTGTTCTCACCACCTTCTCTTCCTTCAGCCTCTGATGCCCGGTTTGATGTTCCTGCTCCACTCATCAGATGCTGATCACTTCCTCCATTGCTCACGTTTGCCCTTGCATCTCTATCCTTCATGAAATTGTTTGGCTTGAGATGTGGGTGGAGGATCCAGCACTGATGCTTCTTGTGACCTTGTCTCTTGCAATGGTCACAGTTTCCATTAAACCTTCTTTCTTCATACTTGTTCACCCTGTTGGCTTGAGGGACTTCAGCTTGATTAGCCAAGGTAAGCTCCCCCTTTCCTCCAAATAGCCCCAATGATCCTTGTTCCTTCTGGATTTGTGCGCAGACTTCTTCTAGAGTGGGTAACTTCTCAGCTCGCAGGATATGCTTTACCAAGTCATTGTAGGTAGAGTTAAGCGTGAGTAGTAAGCCAAAGACCTTGTCTTGTTCACGCCTTTCATTAAGCTCATCTGGATCGGTTGTGCTTGGCCTCAGCATCTCAAGTTCTGACCACAAAGCTCTAAACTTCCCAAGATGCTTTGTGAACTCCATATCTTCTTGTGCCAAGTTGTTTATGGCTCGCTTGATCTCAAACACACGAGTAAGGTTTGAGATGTTTCCATATACCTTCTGGAGTGTATCCCACAGGTCCTTTGCCTTCTCACAGTAGCTGTAAGCCTCTAGGATTGATGGATCTAGAGAACTTTGAAGGATGGACATCACCAGGTTATCCTCCTGGATCCACTTCACTTCATCACACACAACAATCTCCTTGTCGCCTTCATGAGTAATGAGTTTTGGAGCTTCATCCTCAAGGATGTGGTTCCACAAACCCTTACTCCCCACTGCTGTCTTCACCACACAAGACCATAGGGGGTAGTTTCCTCCTTTTAGAATCACTGGAATCACCGTAGTCTTTGTTCCCTCCATCTTGAAGCTTCCCGGATGAAAAAGGTGTTCTTGAGTGTTCTTGAGCAAGAAATGAAATCAAACCCCAGATTCAAGCGAACCTGGCTCTGATACCATGAAAACTAAAGAGATATCAGAGGTTATATGAGTATTTGAGACGTAGAAAGAGATTAGAAAAGAGATTAGAAGAGATTTGGAGACTAAAGCTTGAAACGAGACTAGAAATCCATTTCTGGATATGAAGAACACTAGAGAGAATAAGAGAGACTCGAAAACATTGCTTGATTGATTAATGAGAAGGATTACAACATATATAGGGAAAGTTAAGGCTGAGCTTAACGGATACAAGATAAGGTTTCAACCTAAGCGTGTGAAGTCAAGGCTTTAGGGGCGCCTGGTTTGAAATACTTGGACGAGGAGCTTCGCATGCTTGATTCCTTTGGCATCTTGACCAGATGCTCTAGCCAGCCTGTCCAGACGTGGAGTAACCTTATCCATAAGGTTCAGTGCACATAGACACACGGAGGAGAAGAAGGGAAAGCTTATCCGCGGCAAGGTAACTTCTCTAGTTTTCACCCGGGTAACATTGGTCGACCCAAACTTGCTTTTGGTCGACTAATGGTTGTACGGCCAACCTGTACGGCCTTGTACGGATTCTGTACGGACAACCCAACTTCATTCCTCCTTATTTCCTCAGCATTTCCCACTCTCCATTCATAGATCATAATCCCTTCTCTTATTTGGTTCAACATGGGAAGGTCTCAATGAATTCAACCCACCTTGCGTGTCTCTTGCTAAGCTTACTCTGCCCTTTTAGATACTTGAGGGACTCATGATCAGTGTGTATGACAAACTCCTTGGGCCATAAGTAGTGTTGCCACGTTTGTAATGCCCTCACCAAGGCATATAGCTCTTTGTCATAGGTTGCATAGTTGAGAGTGGCTCCTCCAAGCTTCTCACTGAAGTATGCAATGGGTTTCCTATCCTGCATCAACACGGCACCAATTCCAATTCCTGAGGCATCACATTCTATTTCAAAAGTTTTAGCAAAGTCAGGAAGCATAAGAAGAGGTGATTGAGTAAGCTTCTCTTTTAGGCTCTGGAAAGCCTTCTCTTGTGCCTCTCCCCACTTGAATCCAACATCCTTCTTTATAACTTCAGTTAAGGGAGCTGCAATGGTGCTAAAGTCCTTCACAAATCTCCTATAGAAGCCAGCAAGCCCATGGAAACTCCTCACTTCTCCTACTGAAGTTGGACTCGGCCATTCTTTGATTGCCTTGATCTTCTCCTCATCAACCTTAACTCCATCTGCACTCACAACAAAGCCTAGGAAAACCAAGTTATCTGTGCAAAAGGTGCACTTCTTTAGGTTGGCATAAAGCTTTTCATTCCTCAAAACATTCAAGACAGCCCTAAGATGATCTAGATGCTCTTCTAAGTTCTTGCTATATACTAAGATGTCATCAAAGTATACTACAACAGAAATGCCTATGAATGATCTAAGAACATGATTCATTAACCTCATGAATGTACTAGGTGCATTGGTTAATCCAAATGGCATAACTAACCACTCATACAATCCATGCTTAGTCTTAAAGGCAGTTTTCCATTCATCTCCTTCTTTCATCCTAATCTGATGATAACCACTTTTTAAATCAATCTTAGAAAAGATGCAAGAACCATGCAATTCATCAAGCATATCATCAAGTCTAGGGATAGGGTGGCGATACTTCACTGTGATGTTGTTGATTGATCTACAATCAACACACATACGCCATGTACCATCCTTCTTAGGCACTAGGAGCACTGGTACAGCACATGGGCTCAAACTCTCTCGGATATAGCCCTTCTCCATTAGTTCTTCCACTTGTCTTTGCAACTCCTTGGTCTCAACCGGATTGCTTCTATATGCTGGACGGTTTGGAAGTGTAGATCCTGGCACAAAGTCTATCTGGTGCTCAATCCCCCTCAATGGTGGTAAACCAATGGGATTGTCCTCTGGAAATACATCTTGAAACTCCTGCAAAAGAGAAACCATTTCACTCGGATACACCGGTGTAGAATCAGTTAAGTTCAATAGAGTCTCTTTAAACACAAGTAAGATAGCTGATTGTTTAGAGTTGAGAGTTCTTTTGATATCACCCATGTTGGCATAGAAGTTTGGCTGCTTAGTTCCAGCCGGTTTTAGATCAATCTCCTTCTTCTTTTGGAGTTGAATCTGATCTTGTTGCACTTCCTTGGGTGTCAAGGGAACCAGAGTAGTCTTCTTGCCCTTGAACAAAAAGGAATGCTTGTTGGTGAACCCATCATGGATCACACGCCTATCAGATTGCCAAGGTCTTCCAAGAAGTATGTGACCAGCTTGCATAGGCAACACATCACACAAGACTTCATCTTCATATCTCCCAATGGCTAAGGGAATAAGAACTTGACTTGAAACCTTCATGGTGCCTTCTTCATTCAGCCATTGTAACCGGTAAGGCTTGGGATGCTTTTGAACCTTCAATCCCAACTTCTGGACCATTGTCTCACTCGCAGCATTGACACAACTTCCTCCATCAACAATGAGGCTGCACACTTTTCCTTGGACCAAGCACCGGGTGTAGAAGAGGTTCTCACGTTGCTCTAGCTCCTCAGCCTTGTTTTGCAAGCTTAGAAGCCTTCTTGCTACTAAAAGCTTCCCCTGGACTGGTCCTTCTTCAAGTTCTTCTTCAGTGTCTTCTTGGTCAGACTCGGTGTTGTCATCTCCTGAGGTATACTCTCCATCTTCCAGTAAGAACATGACTCTCTTGTTGGTACACTCATTGGCATAATGTCCTCTTCCTTGGCACTTGAAGCACTTGACATCACGAGCTCTGGAACTAGAAGCTTCAACCTTGCCTTTGCCCTTGTCAAGAGCACTGATTGGTTTGGTTTCTTCTCTTGGATAGGACTTGTTGTCCTTCTGGAATGGCTTAGATGTTAGAATGAAGATAAATAATGCTGGTGAAGAGACCAAGCATCAAAGATGAAGCATCCAGAGCAAGTTTGAATCTGTCCGTACAGTCTTGGCGCACAAGTATCAAATCCTAACCTAGAGTGTCTTGGAAGTCAAGGCAAAAGGGGAACTCGTCAAGCTGAGTATTCTGAGGCAGATTTGAAGTTTAAAATAGTGATCAGACCGTTGAAACAGCTTAGGCAAGTTGGGAATTAATTAGAATAAAGTCACATGTGCATAAGAGGATGAGCCGGCTGTCACTTTCACTCAACCAAACCGTGCCCATCTCTCTCTCCTGTCACTCTCTCTCCCTCTGGTCGAGATTCTCCTTGGCTGTATCCTTCTTGTCTTCATCAGAAACCCCACAAAAGTAGTTGTTTAATGGCTTCCTAGGATAATAATAGTTTAAAGGGAACCCTCAGATATTGTTATTCTATTGTCTAGGGTTTCTGTATGTCTTTGGCTATTTAATAGCCCCTTGTTACACGAATTGTAACTCAAGCAGAGGAGTTCTCTAGCTTCACTATTCTCTGGTTTCTCAATCTCTTTAATCTCTCTCTGGTTACACAAGAACTCACTGCATTTTATACTCAAATCTCCTCTTAATCTCTTAATTCTCCAGAAACTGTTTCTTTGATTCTCTCTACTCTCCCCATTCTCTTTCACCCTAAATCGCCCATACTTTGTTTCTACTTCATCCTCACACTCTGGTTTTGTCTATTCTCACATTAGACCCTTACGGTAAGGTGACTTCTCTTCCTTGTTGTTGTGTAACCGGTTAGAGCCATACTGATTGCGTGAGTGTCCTCTCCTCTTGAGTTGTTGCTCAACAAGAATAGCCTTGTGTAGCATCTCTTCAAGCTCCACATAATGTTGCATCTCAACATTGTCTTGTATCTCTCGGTTTAGACCACAAAGGAACCTTGACATGGTTGCTTCTCTATCTCTGATATGTTAGCCCTCAGCATAAGTAGCTCCATCTCTTGGTAATACTCCTCCACTGATCTTGAACCTTGGGTAAGTTCCTCAGCCGGTGGTGCAAGTCTCTAAGGTAATGGCTTGGAACAAACCTCTTGCGCATGATTGACTTCATCTCTGTCCAAGTTTCAACCGGTTCCTCTCCATTCCTTCTACGAGTTGTGAGGTACTGATCCACCAACTCAAAGCATAGTCATAGAACTCAGTGGCAGCAATCTGAATCTTCTTGTGGTTTGTGTACTGCTTGCACTGGAAGACTAGCTCAATCTTCTTCTCCCACTCAAGATATGCATCCGGATCAGCCTTGCCATGGAATGGGGGTATCTTGATCTTCAAACCAGCAAGATCATCTCCTTGGTTCATTCTTCTCTCTTGGGCACGCCTAGGTCTTCTTGAGGATGAGCTGAGGTGGTCATATTCTTCATCAGTCTCCTCATAACCATCATGCTCTTGGGAGTGGTTTGGCGAGTTGCTTGTGGTGTTGCTTGCGGCCTTTCTTCTCTCCTAGTCTCTTGGTTTGGCAAGTGGACTAGTAGCTCTCCTAATGTCTTCTCTAAGCTCTCTCTGATGTCATTGAGGTTGGTCCTCATCATCTCGGTCATGGTTGCCACCATACTTTGGTTAAGTTGAGTCGGTCATAGCTTCCATGAGAGTTTGTTTCTCCGGACTAGATCAGCCTCTTCTTCAGACTCGGACACCATGGTTCCTTGCTCAAAGGACAAACAAGACAACCAGTAAAAGGGTCTAGGGGAGAAGACAAGCAAAAAAGGAAAAAGGAAACAAGCAAAAAGGAAAAG